>PVIR01003736.1:0-85513 GCA_004026965.1 Petromus typicus | reverse complement strand
GCAAAGCGAAGACGTGGCCCATTTCCAGAAGCGCTCTCGGCTTGGGGCGGCTTCTCTGCCTCACCCCGCGCCTGGTGCCCTGGGGACGCGAGGTACTGAGCAGCCTGGGTCTCAGGACAAGACAGGTCCCGGTGCTCCAGCGCGCGCTCAGGGCCCAGGATGGGGTCGCCTCCGCTCTGACCCGCGGGCATCCGCCTGGCTCTGCTTCCTGTCGCTCAGCTCTCCGGCCGCAGTGATTTACACTGAGGCAGCGTTCCTGTCCCTGTACAGGGACCTCACGCAGTCGCCGAGTTCACAGGCCGCAGCCGCCTCCCCGGCCTGAGATCAGATCAGAGGCGGGCTGAGCGCATGCGTGTGCACGGGCTGTGTGTGACATGTGTGTGCACGGACCGTGTGTGACGCGCTTGTGCGTCGACCACGCGGACCGGACGCGCAGGCCCGGCAAGAGCGACAGGCCTCATTTCCTGAAAGTAAAGAAGATCGATGTCTGCTAAGCGTGGCAAGTACAGGTCAGTAACAAACCTGCAGAGTGGGCAGCTGGGAGCGGCGAACTCAGCTTCTCAGAGCAGCAGGAGCAGCCAGGGCTGGGGCGGCGGCGCTTCTGTGTCCCTTCTGTGTCCCGCTGCGGGGAGCTGAGGAGGGCTGGGGCTCCAGGGACTTCTCCAAACATGAGTTTCGGCCAAACTCAGATGCCCAGACACTGATGCTCCACTCAGAATGCAGAATTCAAGGCTTTCAAACAACACTGAGTCGGAGTAAAGGTCCTCATGACCGCTGAGAAAGTTGCCAAATGCTACTTTTCCAAAGGATCACTCCAGTTCCCATTCACTTGGTTGGTCTTAACTTTTCAAATTCAACTTGTCACTTAAAAACTAAAAATTATTTCTTTAAATTTATTGTTAAATGAAATGCTAAAAGAATCAATGACATAATTTTAAATCGCGCTGGGCTCCAAGACATGTACGTACCCATGCACACACGCGTATGCACACTTCCACACACACACATGCACAGAGGGGCATGTACCTTGTCTTGAAGATAAAGCTAAATCTATTTTGTTCTATGAACTACTGCTTAATAATATCATTTTAACTCTTAAAACATAATCATTGGCCTGAGTTCACTTTAGCTGTGAGATTTTATTTTCTTTTCGCTACACCCAGAGATCAGGATAAAAGTCAGGAAATTCCATTGGCGGACATGACTCTTGATCTGAGCGAACTGTTAAGGGAACCGTGTGACCTTGCAGCAGGAAACCCACTTCTCTGACCACGACACCGAGGCTGAGGAGTCGCGGAGTGCAGCAGCCATCACACCGGGTTTCCGCCTGTCCTACCTTCCGATGCGCCCCTCGCTCACTCCCTGCCCCCATCAGTGGCTTCAGCGGCGCACTCTGCAGCTCCCGTGCTCTGGTCCCGGCACCCACTGGTGACCCCGAGAGCTGGTAACTAACGGGCCTCCGCCACCGCTGCAGCCTCAGCCCAGCAACTCCCGCTTTACTCATGGACCAGTGGCTTGACTGCAGAAGTGCTGTTTCCAGAATGGACTTCCCGGTTTGGACCAGTAGTTTGGAAACTGGCGATCAATCGTGTCTCCAAGGCTGCTTGTTTATCTGCTTGCGGTAAACACAGCCGAGTATCTCTGTGTCAAAGTGATCTCTGACCTCAGTTCTGGTGGCGCTGTGGGCGCTGTCCAAGAAGCCTCCTCTTCCGTCCTCACACACTGAACGCTAAGCTGGGGATAGTGAGTTTTATTAAGCAAGTGATAGTGTACTTTATTAAGGATTTGTTTTCAGAGCACAACAAATTGCCCAAGAGGCTGCTCCTCCTAATTAGCTTTTGACCCTTGGAAACATCAAAGAATGCTGGCCTTTCTGTCAGCCATTCATATCCTGAAGGGGAATCTTAATATCGTCAAGCCACGTGATACAGAAATAATTGTTGACTCAGAGTTGAATTTTATCAGAACCACGACAGGAAATTGTCATAAACCAATCTGGACTTTGTCAACTCTGGCTTCCTGGCAGCAAATTCATTTAAAAAATGTAAATAAACTGAATGCAGTTGGAAATCTGTTGCGCCCATGACTACTCGGTCTGGAAATATATCTTCTCAAAGATATTTCTTTCATATTTTCTCCTGTTCTATTTCATGTTCAAGCAAGATTTCCTATGCATAAGTGGGCAAAAATAGCACAGCTGAAAGGGGAGGGGCAGTGAGAATTTGCTCAGAAGTCACAACAGTGCACAACAGCGTGGCTGAGCTGTGTGGTCATCGTGCTGCCATTTCAGACAGCTGGATGCCGGGAAGAGGCGGGCCAGCTCTCCGCACAGTCCTGAGGCTCTGGGTCCCAGCCCACAGGCTCCGCTCTTCTCCGAAGAGATGCATGCAGGATGTACACACCGGAGGAGTGACACACGTGCTCTTCCAAGGTGCACATTCATGAACGTGACTCTAGGTCACTGCTCGGGAGACTGAACCCGTACATGTCCTCAGAAGAGGAACTGAGTCCTGCGTGCACTTGAGATGAGCCAGCACTTGGAGGCACCGAAAACCAAGCAGTTGTACAGCATAGCAGAGTGGCCCCCAAGGTCTGTGGCTGCGGCCTTCTGCCTCCCACCCAGGGGACCCACCAGAGACTGAGACCAAGAGCTGAACATGAGCTTCCCCACGCATGATCACTCGTGTGAAGTCCGCTTTACCATCTGGCCCTTTTCCACTTTCATGGCGTCAAACAAAAATTAATGAATTGGAAGCATGATCTTTGAGGAAAGTAGTGGGAAATGCTTCCTATTAAAATCTGCACTAATCCGTTTCAAGTCTTCCACACCTAAAATAAACTCACCAACAGGATGGGTGTGATGACGCATGTTTGTAGGGCCACAATTTGGGAGGTCGAGGCATGAGGATCACTGTGAGTTCAAGATCAGTCTAAACTACATAGCAAGACCTTTTCCCCCAAAATCAAAATTAATAAATTAATTAAAATCAAACAAGCTACACACAGTACAGCCAAACTTGGTCTTTTTGCTGAATCTCTATAGATCATCTACTAATTCTTTATTACAAGTATTTACGCATTTTCTCACTTACTGAATAGCCTTAGAGGAACTACATCTAAGTCACGCAATAGCTATCTAGTTTACATTATCAATTCAATCAGTATTTGTTAAATCAAATATCAGGCAAAGGGAATATGCGGTGGGAAATACAGACTGCGAACTACAGGCCAGGTGTCCCAGGAGGCAGAAGCAGTGAGAAGATTCGTGGAGAGTGGAGGGGCCCGAGGGCAGCTGAGGACGGAGCAGGGAGCATGCCTCCCGGGCGTGTGAGTATTGAGGTGTGACCTTCTGCACAGGCGTCGGTGTCATGCTGTCATAAATGTCCAACACTATGATGTACGTGAAGAAACAAACGAAAGAGAAGCATGACACAGCTGCTCCAAGGATATGCAAGTGGAAAGTGGCCAAGACTTGATGCCATCTGTCTGGTGACAGGCATGTGCGCAAGAATTTTCTCAAACCTGACAGCAAAGCTAAGACTTTGCCCCACTACTAAAAGCCTGACAAGATCTTGAACTTTGCTGTCCCTGAATATCGCTCATTTTGGACATGACGTCTTGTCCAGCTCATCAGGTCAAAGCTCCTTGTAATTTCCTATCACCTATCATCTTCCTCTAAAAGTGATAAGGAAATATGAACGGACCTTCAGAAAGCATGCAGATTGATTTTACTACAGGATCAGAAAAAAACAAAACAAAACAAAAAAACCAAAAACAAACATCCAAGGCTACAGTACTGAGTGGTAACTGAAGAACTAGTCAGCTAGCAAAGCAAAATCACCTCCCAGAATAGAACCACGCAGTCATTGGATAGCTGGAACCTGGAGATTTTCTCTGTTAGTTCTGCCAAATTATTAAAAGTGAAATAGATGTTCCTTGAAATGTTACCTAATTTTGTAGCACGGTGAGGAATTCTCTCCTAGAACTGCAGACTGGGTGTTGTATTTTCTTTAATGGACTGCTGGTCACTGTGGAGGGCAAGCACGGTGACGTTTCACTGAATATGAACAAGTGAGAGCCGTGGTCCCTGAGGCGCTGCAGTCCTGTACTGATAGCAATTAAAGTTTGAAAGGATAAAGAATAAAAAAGAGAGAAAGAAAATAAATATTCACATCACCAAAAAGGTCCCTCAATCAACAAATCAGATCCATTGACACAGTTGTGACTCCACCAAGGGCCTCTCGTCACAAGCTCAGGTCAGAGCGACACACCATCAGCACTGCCGATGCTCCTGTGCTGGACAGTGGAGCCCAGAACTCAGGCCTCACTCGAGCAATAACTGTTTTTATAGGACATTCTCAAAAAATTTTTGAGCGGCTTGTTTGTTTTGAGATAGGGTCTCACTGTGTAATTTAAGCTGGCTTTGAACCTGCAACCCTGCCGCCTCAGTCTCCCAAGTACTGTGATGGATCCTGGGCACGCATCACCACCCGTAGGTCAGAAACGGTTTTTAAAGTGTGACTCTGAGAGATGACGAGGCTGCCATCCAGTAGAGCCTTGTTAATGAGCACAGACTGTTCCACGCAGCAGTGTTAGGACAGGGGAGGATCTGGTCCTACAGGGAGGCTTGCAGGACACGGGCCTAGCACAGAGATCCCGCCCCGTGTTCCTCATCACCAGGGAGCGTGGAGCACTGGGCGGCCTCTCCAGGTGCCTGGACAGCAACTTCCATCCCTCCACCACACCTTCAGTTCTCAATTCTGTGCAGGGAAAATGTCATAAACTATTGTGTTCGCTTCAACTCTCAGGTTTGTGTCATTTCTTTTTAATTTGCAGATCAGACCTCCCTGGAAATATGGCTGAGAAATCACAGCAGCAGATGCACAGAAAGTGGGAGGTAGTTGGATCCAGCTGCAGTTTTCTCAGAAGTGCTTTGGTCCAGGGAGAGCCCATTCATTTCGCCAAGCCAGCCTTCTTCACTAAAATTATAGAATTTCCATGTCCTGTAATTCTTAGAAAATTAAATCATTAACACAGATGAAAAATGTATAGTTGTACCTTAAAACAACTGTGTAACAACAGCAGCCATGATTTTTCCCTAGATGAAGTTAGGAGAACATCAGTGAGCCTGTCTGATGAATGAACTCTATTTTGAGAGACGATCCCCAAGTGGGATTAGTTTGTAAGTGTGATGAGGTGAGTGTTGTACACATTTGACACACAGACAGTGTGAAGCAGAAAAACCCCAGACACACACACACACACACACACATGCACACACACACATGCACACGCGCACACACACACATACATGCACTGTACCTTTACACTTACCTTAACACAGGTAGACAGTGAGCTACTTCTGCAGTTTGTTCATATCTAAGAACATTTGTAAGTCGAGGTCCATTCCTACCCCTAAAAGCTTATAACTAGAATGTGTGTAAGTGGGATTCTTACTGTACTCAAACACAACCTGATAAGTACGTTTTCTGAACTGGAATATGTAGTGCTTTCATATTAAAAGTTTATTGGCAAAGATGTCTGTGAGTCAGGGTCCAATTTCTTTTACATTTTTCTTTTACACAATTTCTTTTTCCTCGTGAAGAACATTTAGATCCCCACAGTGAAGTAGCTGCAGATGACATTTGCAAAGAACCCTAATTACAGCCTCCCTATATTTTCCTGTACATGAATGTGCCACAGATGCCACATGGTAAACAGTTAAACAATGAGCACATTGTTAAAGAGAACACAATGCTATATAATACAACAACAAGCAAATTAATTCCCCCCAGAACCCAGGCCCCTCATGGGGAGCAGCCCTCCTACGTTCCTGTGTGTCATGGAGAGATATTCTGTTATTGTTTTGTGAGGTGAGGTCTCACCATGCAGTGCAGTCTGACATCGAGCTCTCTGTGTAGCCCAACCTGGCCTTGACCTTGCAGTCCTCCCGTTTCAGCCTCCCAAGCACTAGAAGCATGGGAGTGTACCACCACACCAGGCCTTCCATGTACCTAATACACAGTAACTGGATCTTACTGAGATCTTTCCACACTGTCACATCTTGTAGGGTTAAGTTGGTATAGAGACTTTGAAGTGAAGCGATCTTTCTGTAAAAATGTAATCAACTGCATTAAATGCTAAAATATTAAAATAAGAAATACACCAAATTTAGCACTTTTGTATTAAGAGGAAATTAGCAGAAATCTTAATGGTAATGCAATTTTATCGCAATGTAGTGCAGGATGTATTTACTACTTGCTGGGAAACCACCCCACTCTGTGAAGTACGCTCCCAGCACATGTGACTGAGGGTTTCATGTTGCATTGAACATATGTGTGTGCTCAGTCATCATGCCACATCATGCAACCTCTGTGCCAAACATGAGTTTAGAGGAGGGTGCCTGACGTATCATGAGGACATCAACACACTTTGAAGTAGCTTAAAAGATTTAAACTGGACAAAACGAGTGAAAGGAACTTGACCAGCTGACTTCAGAGTAAAAGTCAATCTAGTATGCTCTACTATACTCTAGCTGAATTATTAACTTCTGTTTTCAACACAATTTTAAGTATTAGACAGCATGTATATAATTTAATAAAATTCATAGCTCATCTTTAAAATATCCAAATCGCCCCCAGGCATTGCAGTTGTGTGGGACATTGTTTTAGAAAGAGTATGCCTTTTCTAATATGGTGATGCAATAGATCTCATTATAAAAGTGGGTACTATATATGTCAGTCCTAACTTCTCATCTGCCCACTTCAGAGTCAGTGTTCTACACCTCTTCTGTCTCCTCCACAGTTTCCTAGGATATATTTACCATGAAGTAAGTCTAACAAGGGTGCAATGGCTTGGATGGGTCAAATGTGACCCCACAGCCTCCCTGGGTAGAAGGTGACCAGCTCATGGGATGCTACGCTCACCAGGGGCTCAGCCAGCTGACAAGCCCATGACTGTGCTACTGTCGGGCAAGGCAGGTCATCTTCATCCCAGCCCTCCTCTCCCTCCACCTCCTGGCCATGCAGAGCACCCTCTGTCACGTCATTTCTGCCATGAAGGCAGCTAACTGGGAGCCGCAATAAACAATCTTCATTCCCTGAACCGTGAGTGTCAGGTGCTTTGGCCCGGACACATAAGAGCAGCTCAGACAGAGGGCCCGAGGGTCCAGAGCGAGGGAGCTCATGTGAGTTGGGGTCCCAGCAGCCATCCCCAGAGCAACAACTCTCGTGTGTTAATTAGTTTCCACTTCAGGCAACTGTGGTGGTTTAGATCCATCACGTCCCCCAACCCTCACGTATTCAGAGGTGACTAGATTGCACAGGCGCCACATGCAAGTGGATAAATGTGCCCTTCAGAGGTGGAATCCAGCCTTTTGAGCTGCAGGGCCTCCTCCCCCAGCTCCCCCTGCTCTCTGCCCCCTGCCCTCCGTGACCCTAGCGTCCCTCCTCCGCTGCACCCTCTCACAGGTCTCCCTGCCTGCACCGGAAGACTGTGGACTCGGTCCTCCAAAGCCAGAAGCCACAACCACTTCTTCCCTCAAATTGTGGTGCTGGGTATTGTATCCCAGAAATAAGCGCAACTACATCACCAATCACACGGTAACATGACAGCATCTTTCTTTTATTTATGGCAATTTGGCCCAATTTAGTGTACTGCTCACAACTTAAGCAAATAGTATATTGCTTCAGAATAGTAACAATTTTAAAATATTTTACCTCAAAATAACCATTGTGAAAAAGGGTAAATAAGTTAACTTTTAACAGTAGACCATGTCTTTCCTTGTCAAAACGTTGATGTCAGAAGAACAAAGACTTTCAGCAAGTTGCAAAATTTTGGCGGCTTTGAATTTAGATTCCAAGAAAATAGTATTTGAAGGGAGAGAAATCCTCTGGGAATCCAAAAGGAGTAGACAGGAAGGAAAGACATCAAAGAGGAGTAGAAAACTGTACTGCAAAGCAAAGGAAGATGCCTCTGGAGCCCTAACACCAGCCCTGGGCAAGTCTTGACTGTGCAAGCAACAGATCTGCTCAGAGAGGTTCAGTGTCCTGAGATGCACAGAGTGCCGGAAGTGTCAGTCCGGGAGAAGCCTGGATACCATAACCACAAGCATAGTACAGGGTTCAGTTCCAAAAGAGATGCCTCCTGCACACAGGCTGTTGAGAGAGAAGAAATCCTCTGCAGTACCTGCTGTGTGGTGTAATCAAGAGCCACCGTGAGAAGTTTATTGTTAAACACTGAGCTACTTTGGGAATCAGCAATCACAGGATAACCGCACCTCAGGGTCTCAGAGGCCACCCTACTGCAAGACTGGTTGCAGTTTTTCACAGGGAACAAAATTATGCAGAAGGCAGAATTTCAGGGTGTGAAGATAAAGATGGGAAATTAGCACACACAAATATAATGCATAAAAATAAGAAATGTGAACAAAATATGCAAGAACTCTGGAACATGATCAAAACCAAATTTATAATTGTTTTGTGGCATAAAAAGGATGTTCAAATATAGACAAATGATATAGAAAATATAATTAAATAAAAACAAAATATATCCTCAATCTTGGAGAAGATACTGACAGATACAGAAGATATTTACATTTTGAAACAGACACAGCATGAAAAGAACCTCTTCATATGGTTAAAATGGAAAGATTGTAAAAGAAGGAAAGAATTTTGAAGGTGCAGCAGAAAAACATACAGATGGGTGCAGAGGCGAACCTGTCAGTGTCATCGCAGACCTCCCAATAACAAGCCTAGCGGTCAGGAGGGCCTGGCATGATGTGCTTACAACCCTGAAGAAAAGGAACTGTCAACTGGGGTGACTGCAGCCTGCAAAGCTGTCCTTCAAAACTGAAAATAGTGAAGTCGAGAATGTAGCTCAAGTGTGCTGCGCCTACTTGGCCACGGTCAGATCCTGTTCTCTAAAACCTTGAGTAACTCGAGCTTGTTGTGATACCTTTCACATTTTCTAAGACATGGAACCAGCATAGGTGCCCATGCAGGTGAAGTAAATGTAGTACAGGGCCGGGGATTTAGCTCAGTGGTTCCGGCGCCTGTCTTGCAAGCGCAAGGACCCGGGTTTGATCCCCCAGTAACCACGTACCATACTGGGCGTGGAGACTCACGCCCAGCAGCAATCAATACCACAGGCCACAGTGCCGGGCATGGTGGCTCACGCCTGTAATCCCAGCACTCGGGAAGCAGAGGCAGGAGGATTGCTGTGATGTGAGTTGGAGGCTGAGCTGAGGGCCAGCCTGAGCTACAAAGTGAGACCCTGTCTCAAAAAAAAAAAAAAAAAAAAAAAAAAAAAAAAAAAAAAAAAAAAAAAAAAAAAAAAAAAAAAAAAAAAAAAAAAAAAAAAAAAAAGAAAAGAAAAGAAAAGAAAACAAAAGAAAATGATGTAGTGCATAGATTACTACTGAGCCATACAAAAAAGAAATCCTGAGGTTTGCAGGACAATGGAGGGTCAGGAGACCATGAAGCTCTGAACCAAGCCAGACTCAGGCGAGTCTGGAGCCTTCTCGCTAAGGTATAGACAGAGAATGGGAGGGAGTGGGGTAGGGATGGACACCAGGGGTGGACCTGAACAAAGTGTGCACACTGAGACTTCACCTGAAAATGTGGTTTTAGGGAGTAGCCAGGACAAGGGGTGTGTGGGAAATGAGTAGTTTGTACACATGTACAGTTGTGCCAAAGAAAAACCTGCCACCCTGTATGAGCAATAACAGTAAGTGAGGAGAAGATGCCTAAAGTAATACCAGGGGCAGGTAAGTAAATTATATTAATTGTCTTATATGCTGTCATTAAAAAGGTAATATAAAATGTATGTGTATGTATGCATCTGCCATCCACATGGAGAGGTAGATAATTGGAGGAATCACTCCTGTTAACTTTACATGGAAGAATTCCAGTGTGTCACCTTGAATAGTTACTTTCACATATGGTAGTTTAAAAGACAGCTGTAAAGAGTCCCCCTAAAGGGACAACTGTCTAAGTATCCTGAACTTCAAACAGCTGAAACTGACAATTGGTGTAGTCTGGACTTAAATGTTTCAAGATTCAGGAGGAAGGGAAAAAGTGTCTTGTCTACAAAGACACAGCTCATTGTGGGAACGAACGGTCTCAGGGAATCACACCTTTCTATGCCCGGCAAGGTATCAGGCCCATGTGGGCGCCATGTCAGTGCCTGCTGCCCAAGGAAGCCCTGCAGTTAGGCCTGGGGCATTGCCCTGAGAATGTGAGGGGTACTGTGCCCCCCAGAATGGCTGCAGGGCTGGACACAGACCTTCCCTGTGTTGCTTCCATGCTGGTGTGTGCACGCGACATGTGACTGCACAGAGCTCGGTGTGTGGCCTGAAACATTAGCAAACAGCATTTGGGAACCAAAATTGATAATTAAAACTGGTGCTTTCTTCACTGTTAATGTATGGAACACCTGAAGCAATTACCACTTAAAAGTCTACTGCTTTGAAGTACATTCACTGGGAAATCACACACTTAGCAGCAGTGCGTGATGCATCTGAAATGATAGGACTGCGATGCAAACGGTGTGGGTATGTGTGTACACATGTGAATTTCAGAGTGGGGCTCATTGTTTGCTCTCCTGGCCACTTTTTATGTGTGGTTGATAATACTCATGCATTACTATATGACTGAAAGGAGTTGTGATTTAAGTTAACTAACTAGTGAAATAAAAAATCAACTTAATCAAAATAAGGTAGAAAAATCAAATGGTGAAATAAATTGTGCACATTAGTTAATGCAAATCAGGACTCAAAATCATCAAAGTAACTATATTGTCTGATGATTTCTTTGCTATCATTAAATATATCTAATGTGTTTCAGTGGTAAGTGCTTGCCTAACACACATGAAACACTGGGTTCCACCACCAGCCCCACGCATGCAGAGAGAGAGAGAGACAGACAGACAGACAGACAGAAGGGCTCATGTGTATACAGTTGTGTTCCGGGCTCCTTGGATGCACGTCCGGCTTCTTGAACCTTCTTTTATCAGCATAGGAGCACGCTCAGCCTTAAATCACTCATTTGTGACTTGGTTGCTAAGGATTAAAAATCTAGGGAGGAAAGAGAGAAGGTACAATCCGGGTGGGACAGAGAGCAGGCCACACAGCATTGGATAAAATATGTTTTCTAAACATTTATTTATTTAGCAGAAAAAATCAAATGTGTAAAGAATTAAACCTAGAGGGGAGAGAGTGAGGGAGGGCGAGAGGAGGGGGGAGGGGAGGGGGGCGAGGGAGGGAGAGGGAGGGAGGGAGGGAGGGAGTGACCTGCACACTCACCTAACACCTTCCTAGGTGGGCGCCAGTCAGTCCTCCTTGCTGCAAGGCCAGTTCCAGTCAGACTATGGCTGAGAGGCGTGGACAGGGTGGCCGGAGCAGCCGGCCAGTGAGCACTGTGGCGTGTGCACAAGGGCCAAAGGTGATAGGGTTCAGTGTGCAGGTGTTCAGGGAGCTAGAGAAGAGAGAGGATCTGCCGTCACTCAGGACTGCCCTGGGTTTGGCTTGTGATTCCAGCATCTGAACAGATGAGGAGCGAAGTCGAGGAGGCTGTGACTGAGGGTGCTGGCAGTTTCTTCTCGGACACATGGAGCTGGGGCTGAGGGGTGTCAGGGCAAGACACAGCTGACCACAGAGCCAAGGGTGTGAGCCATGGGCTCTAGGATAAAAGTCCAAGACAGTGAAACAACCCAAGTGGAGTGGGACTAGGATGAGGACAGACAACACAGAAACACGTGCCACCATATTAGGTGAGAACAAGGGTTGTGTCTCCTTTGGGTGACAGCCATGCAAAATAGATGTATGCGTGTGTGTAAAGTATCTGAAAGCTACAGAAAAAATGTGCGTTATTGGCTATCAGGAACCCATTCTTGCTCAGGCTTCCCACGTAGTTCCTGCTGTGATATTGTTTACATCTTTTTCCTAGCATTCAGACACTAAAGCAGAGACTCCCCAAGATGTCTTGACTATGTAAATAACCACATGTAACCCATTAGTGTCTATTAAATTATTTCTCATAAATTCAGACACATCACCTCCCAGTTATTCTTTCCAGACTATAGGGTCCTAATTGTTTAAGTGTATCTTCATGATGGAATCTTTCCAGTCCTTTGATCGTCCTAATGGAGACCTTGAAGCTTTTCCCGGCTTTGTTATAGCTTTTCAGAAGCACAATTTTAGTGAGACTCAAAGCTCTCTGGGAGCAGAGCTCGAGCCCTGGACATCTGCTCCTCTTAGGCAACAGCAGATTATGCACCACAAAGCAACTGTCAGAAAATGCTATCAAAGTGAGTAAGCACACAGCTTCTAGAGAGTTCTAGACTGTGCTGGCCACGGTGGCCTTGCAGCTCTCTGCTTATCGGTCCAGTGTTAGGAAACAAAGCAGAAATGCTCCACCGTGTCTGGGTGAACTTGGGGATGGTGAACAGATGCTCATTTGATTTTATCAAAGAATAGCCATAGTTAATTGTAACATATTCCAAGGACACTTTTTCTACTATGATGGCAGAGACCAAGGACCCAGAACACGTGGAAGTTTTACTCTCTGACCCCGTTCAGAAACTGTTTTCAACCATAGACCCATGTCATAAAGGGTTCCTGTTCCTCAATTATGTGCTCAATGTTGATTTTTCTCCTGTTATTATAGGAAATTTGTCTATAGGAGCAAATCTCCCACAGCCTTCTAGTCATAGCTTTGTAAAATACCCTATGTTTTGATACCACTTTTATACAAAGGACCGTGCCTTTCAAACAGATCACTGAAAATTTCTGTAACTCACTATTTTTTTTTAAATTTTTTGAGACAGGGTTTTGATTTGTAGTTCAGGCTGGTCCTGAACTCAGCAATCCCGCTGTCCTTCCTCCCTGCATTGTTGTGTGTGGTTCCCGGGAATCAGATTCAGGACCCTGTGCTTGCTAGACAGGCGCTGGAGCCCCTGAGCTAAATCCCTGGCCCTGTAACCCGCTATTTGTGACAATTCTAGGTATACATCATCTCTCCGTTCCCAGAAGGCTCACTGGGATTATTTCAAATTTGTGATAAGCAGCAATTGTATAACTTTTTTATTTATACAAATGGTTTAGTTTCTGTTTTATTTCTCATGAAAGTCTTATGACTTATTATTATTGTCCCTGGTGCCTGGAGAGACACAGCGCACCAAAGTCATCTCACTACTACCTCTGGGAGGGCAGAAGTCCATCCAGTTTCATGTTTCTCCTTTCAAAGCAGAGCCCTGCCAGGCAGGACTTTGCCATTTTTCTGATGCAGAAGAAACAGGCAAGCTGAGAACTGCTCCTTTTTCCCACCCAGACCCTGTAGGTGAGGAAAGTCTGTGGGTGCAGAGCATGCTCCCCTCTCAGTGGCAGAAACAAAGGCAACAGTTTTAACATGTGGTAGTTCAGCTTTTCTACCCACAGCACAGCTATCTTCTTTTTCTGAGAAAATAAAAAATCAGAATAGTATTTTATTTAACAAGTTAAAATTTGTCTTTATTCCACTTCAGCTAAAGTCATATAAATCCAAGTTGTGTATAATAAATAAGTGAGTTTCCTGGGCTACGTTTATGTCCTGGGGGTTGGGGGGGTGGGAGCGGCTTCAATTTCTCAGCGCATCAGTCCACTGGTAGCTTTTAGACATCTGCTCAGCACCCCTTTCTCAAGCATCTCCAGATCCACGATTCTTACTTGGCACATGTTTAATTCCATGATTAAAACAACAACGTGCAACTTGAATTCAAAGACATTCTGCTCTGTCTTGCTTTGGAACATCTTTAAGTGTCTAATTGGCCTCCTACTGTTGAAAAGAAAGTTTGCCAGGAAAGAAGACTTATTGAAGGCAATAACGAAGGACATGCTGATCCTATAAGCCAGACCCAGGTAAAGTCCCAGGCTTATTTCAGAGACATGAATGAATGCTACTGTCTACTTTTTATCCTGAAGGAGTGTTCAATACCGTAGTGCATGTGACACTCATTTTAAACAGATTGGTACTTCCTAGAGACGGTATGAAGTGTGGTGCTATGGAACCCTCGCGAGAATTGCTCTGTGGGTTGAGGCTTTCTGTTTATTGTGTTTATTCAGACTCTTGTGAAAAGCCTTTGTGATCCTCACAGTCCAATCTCTCAAACTAACCCAGAATTATCCTCAAATACTAGGTCATTTAAAAAAAAAAACTACAGCATAAACCTAATCTTTGTTGATTAAGGATGCACAGTTAAGTCTGAACTCCAGTAGCTATAGTAGGAGTCCTAAAAAGGGTCGTGAAAAGTGTGTTTGAAACTGGAGCAGCCAATGTGTAATGATGAAAGCTATCTCACCTGCACTTCTGAGACTTCAACTCTGGGGAACTCAAAATGGACAGGCAGTAAAATCCACTCCAAATGCACATTTGCAGTGTAGTCCACAGGAGCCAGGTGTGCACGAGTTCTCTGTCTGCTGGTGCTGCTCCTGTCCCCGAACTGTAAACTGTTTCTGGGAAGTGGAAGCCTGTTCCATGTGTTGGGCAAGGCTGCTTCATGGGTACTCACATGGTGGCAATAGGCGCAGAGTCTGGGTTTTCCCACCAACTCTCAGACATCTGCACAACACCCTTCTCCCCATCCCCAGGCCCCACCGTAGGTCTTATTTGTCCACAACTTTAATCTCATGATTAAAACAACAATGCGACTCAAACTCAGATTCAAAGACATTCTTCCCCCAGTTGCTTTGTCTTGATGGTGTCTACTTCCTTGAAGTCTCTCCCGGGTACAAAGCATAGTAATTAAAGACATGATTCTTCAGGATAGTTACAGTGTGTTGGCAAAAATAAGAAACAAATGGAATGGTTTCAGTCTTGCACAGAACATATATTTCAGTGGAGGAAGAAACTCGCCGTGAATAGTACACTTGCTAGGAAAGATTAGGCTTACTCTGATCTGATGTTGGAGAATGAATTGAAGACAATTTTATGGTTTTCTCTCAATTAGTCTCTAATTTAATTTTGCTCAAATAGGAAGATCCCCACTGCAACCCAAAGCAGCTTAGGCAAAGCAAGGGTACCTAAAGTGACCCTGGTCAACAGAAAGACTGCAAGGCTGCGAGTCCAGTGGTCTGGTGACTGCCACAAAACACTGCTAATTTCCTCTCTACTTCATAATTAGCCTTAGGTAGTGTTTAGAAGTTTTAGATTTTGTCCAGAGCACAGTGAAATGATTCATGATGTCTGGATCACTGCAGATACAGCCAACTGTCCTTTGCCATAAAAATGGTGCTGCACTACTGTAAAATACTCACCCATTGTGTTATTTTGGTCCTAAATGTCAGAAAGAGCACTCGTGCTCTTAATCAAGCAGTACATGGAAGAATCCACAGCTACACACCTGTTACACAATGCAAGAAATCCACACCTCACTGAAATTTATTCCCTAGGAATAAGAGAGAAATAGAACACAATCCTTTTAGCAAAATATTCATCCATAATTTACTATGCCAATAAATGCAGATTTCTTAGCTTTGAAAGACTTAAAATTAATTCATTTCTTCCTGCACTCATTCACTCAGTGTATATCAATTTATTATTTACTTCAGTGCAAAGAACTAGTACTATTGGGAAAGGAGGCGAAAAGTAAGACACAAGTAGTCCAGTCTGAGAAGGATAAGTGGGACAATGAAACTGGAGACGCGATCAGCTGCTCCAGGGTAATTTATTTTCCCTGTCTGGCCACACAAGGATTATACCAAGGAGGTATAATCTCAGCTCAGCTTGAGTGGCCAAGAGGTAAATAAGGTCAGGACCAAGATCAAGAAAGGTGCACTTGAGGCAAAGCGAGGTATCTTGCACAGCCTGCATTTCCGAGGCTGTGTGACCTGACAGAGCAACACTTTGATGACTAGCGTTTCTGCGATCTGAGTTGAAATCCAGTAGGTGAGGCCGGTCAGGTGGAGACCCACGATGTGGACTTCAGATGCACTTGCCTCAGTGGACAGTGCCACAGTGTGTAGGTGAGTGTGGAGAAGCTTGGCTTCCAAGACTCTCTGAACACGCTCAGAAGGCTCCAAGACAGGACGGGCATGGGGGAAGGGCAGTGTTCAGGGAAGTCGGAACGCACCCAAGGGACCGGACCAGCCCTAGTCTAAAACATCACAGCCCTGCGGGTCAACAGAGAGGTGGACAGACCGTGGACAGACAGAAGGGGAAAACGCCAGTCTGCAGTGAAGAGAAATTAGCGTATGTTCACTAAGGGACGTCAATAATTGTGTAATTAATGCCAGACATTATATGTTACATAGATAGATATTTGAATCATGCATCTTTACTGTTACTTTCATATTCCTTTATTATTTCCTTTTAAATTGGCAGGTACAGGTGCATGTCTTTCTCTTTTGTAGCGTGACATTTTGCTATATGCTTAGCATTACTAGTACAGCTGACTGATGCATACGACATTTCCAGATGGGTAGAGGAACAAGTGGGGCTGGGAGCTCGGGAGGCCTGCTGAAGGACTCCCCGCAGGCAGAGCGCGTGCGCACTGGAGCCCGGCCCTCGGCCCTTGCGCATGCCCGGCTCACGGTCCGTGGGCCGCGCAGACCTGACGGCCTCTGCCTGAGAAAGCAGCCTGTGGTTCGACGGCGTGTGGCTGCATTTTGTTGTCACTCCCCCAGGCTGTGTTCTTCAACTGAGCGTACCGTTGGTTTACACTCAGTAAAAGTGTGGAAAAGAACCTGACATGAAATTCATCAGAAGCCGTTAGAATGAACATAGCTGAATGACGTTTTCAGCATAAATTTAAATTACTTTGTAGTTCTGATTTGATTTTTTTAACATTAAGGAGAAAAGTCGCAACTTTCCATTTCCTTAAAAAGAGAATAATTTATCCTCCTAAATATATTTTTGGTCTTGTTAAATAAATTAAATGGTCAGCAAGTATCTGAGTACCCACTTTGTGTCTAGTGAATCATATAATATATGTGTGGCACATACTATATAAATATTATTCTTCTCAAAGCGAGGACAGCAACTTGCTTCCAACTTCTTAAAAGTGTTTTTCAAGAAAGATCTTCTGATAATGCTGGTATGCTTCACAAAACTAACTCTTTAAAGCAAAATATTTAAACAAAGTTTTCTGAATATTGGCTCAATGCAGTTTCTTATCTTTCCTTGGCTAAAACCAGCAAAGTGAATTAAAGCTGCTAAATTTGACTGCTCATAATACCTGAACTTTTGAGCCTTATAAGGTGGCCCATTAAATGCATTTTAGAAAAATGTACACGTGTGGATTATATATATATATATATTTAGAAATATTTTGGTAACAGTTGCTATCAATGTAAAACAATCTCAAAAATTCTTTCCAAAACTTTCTTATAACTTTATATAAATATTGAAGTTTTTAAAATTCAAAATATTCCCCAGTTTCAAATTTTCCACAGACACAAGCATTTCTGAGACCTGCTTTTGAGTGGACCTCTTGCAGACGGGCACAAGTGAGACACACGGCAGTGAGTAGGATTTTCTCTGTCCATAATTAAATTATTCGGCTGATTTTCAAGCTTTTCTAGATAAGATAAACTTAGGTAAATTCTTATTTTTTGTTTTGCCATGAAATATAAAGCATATTTATTTCTCTTTAATTGAAATTGCTCTCAACTGATACATAGGACAAAGAAATTACACCTATAACAAGGTAATCATGTTATTACAAAACTGCCAAAACAGGCAGCATGTAGCAAGTCCTCTCACACTCTGTCTTCATTCTGAAGATTCCATTACTCTCCTTCCTGTAGGTTTTGGCTCCAAGTTTACTCATCTAGTTTCAGTATTTCAATAAATGTATTTAAAAACTGCTTACCAAGTGGCTTCTCGGTACTAAGCGACCGGACCAAGCAATAAGCAAACATAACCCAATACAGTAAAACAACTGATTTCCTTCATTTTCCTTACCGCTTTCTTTTGTTTTTACTATGTGTTTGTACTCCATGCAGTTTACAGTCGTCTTGCAGAGTAAGTATATGTACATTTATGGCTTTTTTTTTCTGTCTTCTGCCTCTCCCTTCTTTCCTCATCCAGATCCCTCATCACCTGTTTCATACCTGTCCATATTGTGTGTCTTAACTCATGTTGTGGCACCTGAAGTTTACACTGATCATGATTATTAAGATTTTGTACATGATCCATCTTTATTCCTCTCATTTGCCCTCCGCTCCTCCTCACCCCTCTCCTTGTTCCCTTGAACCACTGCCCTACTGGATGAAGTCTGTCCTCCTAACCTTTTCTATCGATCTTTTATCACTCTCTTGGTTTATATTTTTTCTCACTCAAATGTGGGACCCCATCTGGTAATTAAGCTTTTGTGTCTAATTCATTTCACTCAACTTGATGATTTCCAGGTGTGTCTGTTTTCCTATAAATACCTGAAATTTGTTCTTTTTTATACCTGAGTAGTATTCCATTAATGTGTGTGTGTGTGTGTGTGTGTGTGTGTGTGTGTGTGTGTGTGTGTATGTGTATTGCATTTAGTTTATCCAGTCATTTGTTGATGGTACGCAGGTTATTTCCAGGATTTGACAACTGTGAATTGTGCTGTTGTCATATTGATATGCATGTATCACTGTTGTACGATGACTTAAGCTCTCGGAGAAGACACCTCACAGGAGACCACTGGGTCCTATGGAACACCTAATTTCAATTCTTTTAGAAGTCTCCATACTGATTTCCATAATGGTTGTGCTAGTTTGCATCCCCCCAACAAGGTTCAAGGATTTCTTTTCCACCACAGCCTCAGCAGCATTTATAATTGTTTTATTTCCTCATAATTGGCATTCTTTCAAGAGTAAGACAGAAGCTTTGTGTTGCTTTAATTTGCATTTTTCTAATGACTGATGAGTCATTATATGCACTATTTGTATTTATTCCTCCCTGAGGTGTCTATCCATTACACTAGTCCATTTTCTGACTTAATTTTAGTTGCTTTTTTCTTTTTGAGTTCTTTATATATTCTACCTATCAGTCCTTTGTCTGAGGTGTAGCTGGCAAAATTATTTTTTTAATTCACATTACTGATAGAATCATTTGCTGCCCAGAAGCTTTTCACATGATATAATCATGTTGGTTGATTATTGGTCTTTCATATTGAGTTCTGTTTAGAAAATTGTACTTACCTTATCTTCAAGTGTTTCACCTCTTTTATCTTCCCAAAGATTTAATGTTTCTGTTTGAACTTTTAGATCTTTGATTTATTTTTATTTTTATTTAGTATATCGTGAGAGATAGTGGCCCAGCTTCATTCTTCTATAAATGAATAACCAATTTTTCCAATTCCCTTTGTAGAATAGGCTATCTTTCCTCCAACCTATGGTTTTAGGCACTTTGTCAAAGATCAAATAGTTGAAGATGTCTGGGGAGGTTTCTACGTATCCAGTTCTATCTCACTGATTCGCATATTTGCTTCTGTTCCAGTAAAATACCACTTTTATCACCAATGCTTTGTAGCATAGCTTAAAGAAGTCTGCTATTGCTATGCCACCTGCTTCTCTTTTATTACCCAATATAACTTTTGCTACTCAAGAGTTTCTTCGGGTTCCATACGAATTTTACAATTTTTCTCTCTAGATACATGAGTATGAGGTTGGTATTTTGATGGGGACTGCTCTGAGTCTCTGTGACACTCTTGGAACTTTTGTCATTTTGACAGTGTTATCTCTGACTAACCAGGACTTCCATTTTCTAATATGTCCTTCTCTAGAGTATGGTGGTTTCCTTTGTAGTTCTGCCCTTCTTTTGTTTAGTTCAGTTCCTGAGTTTTTCACTTTTCTTGAAAGTACCATGAACAATGTTGCTTTTATAGTTTCTTCTCATCCCATTCCATGTTTGTATACAAAAATGCTAATGGTTTTTGTATGTTTATCTTGCATGTTGCTGCTTTGCTGAAAGTGGTTATTAATTCTAAGAGCATTTTGGGCCTTCCATGTAGTAATCATTTGAGTTCTTGCTTTGCTGTATGTGTCCCTTTTATTTCTTCGTCTTGTCTAACTGTTCTGGCTAATGTTTGGAGTACCATATTGAATTGCAGAGGCTGGACGGCGTATCTTTGTCTTGTTCCTGATTTTAGAGGGAATGACTATGTTTTTCCTAATTTGGGATAATGCTGCCTATTGGTTTGTCACAGATGCCCTGTATCATATTCAGGTATGATCTTTCTAGAGATGCTTTAAGTGGTTTTATCAGGAAGAGGTGCTGGATTTTTTGAAAGGCTTTTCTGCATCTATTCACTTGATAATGTAGTTTTCTACGTTTTACCTCTTTGTGGGTTACAATACATTTGTGTATGTTGAAACATCCTTGCAACTCTGGGATGAAACCTATGTGATCAGGACATACCAGCCTTTTCATAATATGCTGCATTCTACTCGTTAATATCTCTTTGATGATGTTTACATCTATATTCATTAAAGAAATTGGCCTATAGTTGTCTTTTGTAGTTGGGCTTTAATTACGTATTAGGATCAAGGTGATACTGGTTTTTATAAATGAATTTGAGAACATTCCATCCTTTTCGATTTCTTTAAATAGATTGAAGAGTACTGGTGATCTATAATATCCTTAAAGGTTCTGCAGAATTCAGTCATGCTTCATCAAGTCCCAAGCTCTTTATTACAAGGTCAGCTCATTGCTTGGATTGTGTTGGTAACTGTCATTATGCCCTCTGGGGATCCTCTCGGTAGTTTGTAAGTGCCTAGGGAGCTGTCCAGTTCTTCATAATTGGCTAACTTGTTGGAATATGATTTTTCAAATCAATTACTCTCTTCTGGATTGGACAGTGTCTATTGTGACTTCACAAACTGTTGATTCTTGTTGCATTTGTGCAGGTCATTGATTCTTTTAGCAAGTCTTGATAAAGGCTATAGATTTTATGTTTTCTTTCAAAGAGAAATCTCTTTGCTTTGTGAATTTATTTTACAGTTTTTTACTATAAACTCCATTAATTTCTGTGCTCATCTTTATAATTTCCCTCCTAATTTTTTGGTTTGGAGCTGATCTATTGTTTCTCAAGTTTCTTAAGTCTTCTCCTAAGATATTTTATTTGAATTTGCTCTGTTTTCCTAATATGAGCATTGAATGCAATGAATTTTCCTTTCAGAACTGCTTACAAAGTGTTTCAAAGATTTCATTGCATGTACAGTCATTCTCACTGACTTCCAGAAATTCTTTAATTTATTCTATGATTCCTTTAGTTACACATTGGCTGGTTAGGAATTTGTTGTTAATTTTTCAGGAGCTTTTGCCTTTTTAAAATTTTCTTCTGTAAGTGATTTTGTTTTCATTATTTATCTCTGTATATTTAGACTACATCAAAGCTTAAGTCTTTGAAAGGAACAATACTTTATTGTTGGAGGTCTTTACTATGATCTATATTGACCAGATCACATGGCATAACATCTATACACATGTCATTTTCATCTTCATAATCTTTTTCTTTTTGGTTCAAAGGTGCCCAGCAATCTTATCCATAAAAGGGTTAAATTTATTTCCAAATAAAAAATAGCCATGTGGAGACAGCATCATATTTAATTGTGCAAAGTGATCCTATTTATTATTGTTTTAAGTCTCACCAGTCACCCCTTGGCTTTCTCTGTTTGTTTGTGCTGGGTTGTGGTTATGATTCCTGCATAAATGTTTACAGATCTCCAAGTTTCAGACCACTTTCAGAGAGATCTTGTCCTCGAAAGGTGTGTTCCCTCGTGGCCAGCTCAGGACAAGGCAGCGTGCTTGACCGGAGTCATGATAGAAGCAGAGTCCGTTCCAATGGGATCATTGGAACTCAACTGCCAGACTGGAGGGACAGTGCCCCTTGCTAGGCTGCCGCCCTCCCAGTGACACTGGGCTGTGACAGCAGCCGTGGGTGGACATAGGACAATTAGGAAGTGGGTTCCAACCACTGCCTGCTCATGAATGCACAGAGGAGGTCTCAGAGGCAGACCACCGACTTCTCCCACCAGTGACCGCTTGCTCCTACTGCCAGGAAGGGCACCCCCCCAAACAAAGAGAATTTAAAAATTGTGTAAATGGTGATCAATTTGATAAACACAGATATCTACAGAAATAAATAATGGAAATGTCTCCTTTTTCCTTAATTGGTGAAGACTCTTCTAAGTTTAGCAAAGTTATATTAGATGTTTTCTTTCCCAAAACCTACACTGACTCCTGGGTTTATAGCCCAGCTGAATAATATCATAGTCAAGAGATTGGTAAAATCAGGCAAATTTTATTTCAGTATGTATTTCCCCCAGTTAATAACTGCATCACTTTGGTTATTTTAGGTAACCTCCTAGCAGGCTCCACTTTCTTATCTTTAAAGTAACATAGCAACAGCCCCTTTCAACTGGTGACTAGACATACTTTAGAAGCAAGTGCTGTCCCTGCAGCTGTTCACCCACTATGCATATGAGCCAAAGCTCCCTGTTTCTGAAGCATGCTGATTTAGGCCTTTAATACAGAACTGTTTGTTGCACTCTGCTCTGTGTCTGCCTGGCGCTGCGGCAGAGCCCTATGCAGCCACCCTAGCCTGCTTCTGCTGCAGGGTTGGCCAGAGGGGAGCTTACAGGTTGGTGGAGGGAGGAGAAAGCCTCAGAAGCGACCTCACCAACCTTGTGTGAGGAGAGACAGTGATTCCCTCTAAATTGCGGACACTTCTAAAGGCAAGGAAGGGTCCGAGCAAACTTGTGGGTCCCTAAGGCTCATGGTAGATGCAGTTTGTGGAGAAGGGCTGTGAGCCTTTGCTCACCGCAGCTCTGAGGACTCGGCTCAGGTCCGGTGATTTAATCCACAGACACGTTTAATCCAGTCAGCCACCGAGGACCGTCCAGGTTTGCAGGACGTGGCTCTGCTCCTCACTTTACAGAGAGAAGAGCTGCAGCAGCGAGACAGGAGGGGAGGCTCTGGGACCACGTGGATGTTCCAGCCCACTGAGCATGACTCCGCGAGTGCACCCCGGATTACCCCGCTCTCCCGCCTCTGGATGGGGGACAGCACTGTCTGAGTCCCAGCAGGGCAAGCTCTGGCCATTGTCAGGGTCACAAGACTCGTGTGGCTCAGCAGATGCAATGAATGAGGCTGACAGAGCAGTGATTTCCCTGACAAGTAGGTTTTGTGATTTGAAGCCCAAAGCAGCCCTCAACTTCATAGATTTCTGGGAATTTAACTCTCATTTTCTGCTGCGGTTCCAGGATGTTTGCAGGAAATGTAACTTTAGATCATGAACTGGCCTACAAGATATTTTAATCTACTTAGGGAAAAGAAAGAAGAAAGTGTCAACACTCAAGGAGATGGATGGCATGAGCAACTTGGAAGTTTGTGAGCTCAGACGCTGGACACTACACAATGGTCCACACTGGGTTTGGTTGCTGGATTTTCTCGGGGAACTGATAGCGCATTCCCAGCTGTTCCTCCTGACCTTCCTACGGCCAGTGTGGGCCTGTGTCAGTACCAGCTGCCCTGTGACGGCAGTAGTTTGGGTGGGCACATCAGTGTGCCCTTGAACTCGGCCATGCCCCATGTCCTCACGTGGCCTGGCTCTGTGGGGTGACAGTTCTCCCAGTGGCTTGGCAGGAAGCAGGAGGGTTTATGGGCCCCAGACTCAGAGTGAAAAAGAGGGCAGAGTCCTGTGGCCAATTCTTGTGCCACTAAGTGAATAAAGGTTCTTATTCAAAGAAGGATAATTCATATGGTGACAAGCGCACACCAGCTAACTGCTCAAGCAACACAGGCTTCGGTCGCTTCACCCTTGACCCTGGGCACTGTGTGTCCCAGGCTCCTTCACGGCAGCACGGGGGGAGTGAAGTGAGCCCCCAGGTTAGCAGGGGCTAGACAACGGAACTTAACTCTCAAGTTTAAAATGTGAAATTTTCACAGAGAGTGCTACTCTCACTTCTTACTTCTGAATGACTCACTGGGTGCCAGGAGGTGCCTGGGGAGTCTGTCAGCCCAGGGCCCTGAGGGGCACCCCAAGGAGCAGCACAGTGAAGAAGGTATGTCTGGCACAGCGCCTGCCCAGATGCTCACGGATCAGTCCACAGTGACACCGTCAGACTGGAGACCGTGCACAGGCGCTGGCACAGCTGTGTCACACACGCCTGACACACGCGTCACTCGGGACAGCAGCTGGGCACGAAAGTTGTGGGAAAGCTCAGCGAGCCAGGGCCGGGCTGCTTTCCCTCGGGGGCCCCTTAGCAAGTCAAGTGTCTTGATTTCTCATTTCTAAGGTGCAGCGTTAACAAAGTGCTCCCAATACTGCTCGAGCTCTGATCTTACAGGATCAGTCTCAGGGCTACTTGGAATGACCCGGTCACCCAACAGCCCTGCGTGAGTTTCCCTCAGACTCCACAGTCAGTCCAAGATCACCTCTGGTCTCCAGCGGCGTGGAGAGCTTCCCCCGCACTAGGCACCTTTGTAGCTTGTCACAGCACATCCTGAAATTCTGGTTACGTTGCCTACACCCGTTTCCTTTGGTAAAATAAGCAGTGCACGGTGGAAGCAGTTTCTAAATGTAAGCAAATTGGAAAATTTTACTCTAAATACTGGTATTAGACCAACAAAAGAAGAAATGAATATAAAAATGAGTGTTTTACGTCAGTTGGCTACACGGGATCTCTGTGTTATATTTTCAGCTGAAGCAGAGTGAAAATGGAATAGTAGCAAGTATTTTATTACCAGTGGCTAACACAAAAGCAAACAGAAAAATGGAAACTACTGTATACCTAGTAACAATAACCCAGCACCACAGTACAAAATACAAGTTCCTAAATAGAACAGGATTCTTGCTCAAAGACTCTCCTCATTTTATTTTATGATCAGTGTGGTTTTACTAAATTTTAATTTCAAATAATGATATACTTTGTATTTAAAGAAAATAAATAAAAAGTGGTTTTAGCTTCTGTCAAATCATCATTTTAATATTTCCTTCTGGAAAACTGTCAAATTTCCTAAAATAAACATTTAGTTAATTACATTTTGATTAATTTGATTTTGTTTTCTCTCATGATTCATAAATTATACTAAATTTCAGAAAAAAATGAACCACAGTATGAGAAGTAAGGAAATGAAAATTATTGGGCCATTTTATATTTTAAAAATATTTATGTGATTAATATTTGATTATCAAAATGCCACAATTTTAGAAAGATTCATGTGGGATGAGCCATTGCCTGAGAGAGATTCACACACCATATAGGTCAGTTCAGTAACTAAAACAAATGGAGAATTTGATCACATTTGACAGAACACGGTTGACACGCAACTCTTACTGCTGTACTGAAATTATTTTCCTTTTAGTCATTTAGATGGTTTAAGAAAATAAATTCATATTTGAGAAGAATTGAACCTAAATATCAAGAAAAATAAAAGTCTTACAAACCAACACTGCACCTAACGTAGCCTAAGCTACGTTAAAATACGCCTGTGACTGCCTCTTTTTGAGGCAGCGCTGACCGCCGCGCTCTGACGCTGCCATTCCTGCGGCCCCCTTGAGGCCTGGCTCTGGCCTGTGGCGCCATGTTGGCCTCTGTACCTACTCATCCAAAGAGAGTCTTCTGCTGCCTTCTTCACTCAGCTTCTACAGTCGTCATAAACAAACCCTTGTATTTCTAATGAACTTTCCTGTACTGTGTGTGTGTGTGTGTGTGTGTGTGTGTGTGTGTGTGTGAGAGAGACAGACAGAGAAGAGAGAGAGAAAAGCTGGAACTGAGAGATGGGCAGATAGAGACACAGGTAAAGAGAAGCCCACATTTTTGCTTGACAGAAATATTTAATCTAGGTCTATTCAAAAATTTTAATAATGAAATCTTGTTAAACCCATTAACATTGCTAACATATTCTGAAAATTAAATTATATTTCAAGCACATAATTCATAAAAGTTAAAATGCTGGCAAATTTTACTTATAAATTGATTTTTGAGATTTTGCCCTTTATTATTTTCATTTGAAAAGCTGCAGATAACCATTTTTATACAAAATCTTACCGTGAGTCTCTGGTACCATTCTTCACTAAATGAACACAGCGTCTTTGGAGAAATAGTTGTCTCTAGGCCTGGAGTACTGAAAGGAGAAAATGAGTGCCAGTAGGTGGCTTTGCTTCCCTGAAGACCCCAAACACGCCGAGGTCTCTGAAGCAGCCGCCTGTTGGGTGGCCAGGACCCGCCAGTGTGAACATCGTGCTATTTTCCAAACAGGGCGCCTCCAGACCCGAGCCCCAGTCAGCATATTTTGGCTGAATTATGGACCCAACTTCAAGATAAATAATCCTCGTATATTGAAAGTACTGGTGAAGAAGGGCCTGCTGGGATGGCCGCCGGAGAGGGCGGCAGCACTCACAGGACGTTTGCTGTGCGGAGACACCAGAATCTGCTCTCCTCTGGTCGCCCCCAGGACGTGCTGCGACTGTCATCGTCGTCCTGTGGACGTGATGAGCCCAGTTGCTCAGTGGAGTCTCCCCAAGCTCCTGCTGCCCCCCTGCACCTCCAGTCTGTGCCGTATCAGTGATAAGAGAACAGATTCGATGAGAGACGTACTAATATGTAAGTATTTCCAGGACTGAGCTCCAGCGGCCACCTGCAGGGTAGGGGGTGGCGGAGAGTCAAAGGGCTGTCTGGGCACCAGAGGGCTGCAGGGTCCAGTGCAGAGGACACTGAGGCTCCGCCCTGGACCCTGGAGGTGATGTCCTAGCAGGTCAGGAGTAGAGTTCCTCTGAAGAAGCAGGCTAGCCCTTCCTCTTTCCCATCTCACCATCCAGGCGACCAGCTGTCTGAGGTGGGCCTTGACACCCCAGGCTGCCCGCAGCCAACGCAGCTGCTGAAGCCAGTTAACTGTCACACCTGTACTACCTCAAATAAAGCAGAATCGTGTCCACTGGTGTGAAGGTGATGAGCACTCCCATCGTCACGCAGGCGCACGAGCCGTGGTCCCTGCCAGGCTGCTGTGCAGGGGCCAGCTCGGCCAGCACAGTGACCCTGAGCACACAGTGTCGCGAGGACTCCGGAAGGAAGGCCGGCTTCTTCTTGCAGCTCACACATGCTTTTGCAAAAGCTCCATCTAATCTACCACCGAAAGACTAAAATGTTGCTTCCTTCTTTTCTAAAGCTCTAAGTGAAGCACTCTCTAGAAAGACACCTTCAGAATAAAACAAAGAAACTCCCATGGATGTCAATAGGCATTTTCTGATGAATAAAAGGTGAATGTGAAAGGCCACTGTTATCTAGGTCCTTTAGCCCTCTTTTAATGAAAAGTAAATCACAACACACATGGATCCAGCACTTTCCTCCTCCCCCAGCAGGCGCTGTGCAGCGCAGTAACAGTCATGGCGTTTCTCTCCACCCCTCTGTAACGTGAGCCGGTCGCAACTCTTCCTGTTATGACCCACGGGGTTAAAGGTACATGGAGGAGTCTCAACGGTCATTGGTTCCTGGGATCCCTCAGTGTTAATATATGATCTCCATCTCTTTTGTAGATTAAAACACAAATACTGCCTGAAAATAACTTAGCGGCCTTAAGTTTTTTAAAAAAATATTATTATTACTGTTGTTATACATTAAATAGTGCTTCCGAAATGGATGATGTTATTTCTAAATCTGAAATTTATGCCCCTAAAGTTTGAAAAATACTTAGCTCTGTCATGTAAAGACCCTCAGTGCTTAGGGATAAAAATCTTCAGCTTACTGCTTTTATGTATTTTTTTTTTTTTTACGTATTGCTTTTTACGTATTTTTCACTTCATAGAAGATCTGACTTAAAGAACATTTCAGGGATATACACAAGGTTTAAAAACAGATTTGCTTAATTAAAAATTCTTAAAATTAAATATAAATTCAAAGTAGAGCTCACTTTCTTCCTCAGGCAAAATTCTGAAAGATATTCATGGCAGATGGGGATTTTTAAACAAAAAACATAACATTGTCATGTATAAAATGAACATACATGTGACACGTCCGGCTTTCTGCCATCTTTCTTTTACACTAGATTTAGCCAAGTTACAGAATGTCCAGAATTCTTCAGATAATTTTTAAAGGGTCACCATTCTGTCCTAGTTGGTAATATTTTAAAATGTTATTTGTAAAGGTATGCATTCCTAAGAAGACTATTTTATCAAGCCTTTCAATCCTAAGGCTCCAGTAAAGGGTTTTTTGAGACTAGGGCAAAAATGTATTTTAATGTAAATTCTATTTCAAGCCAGCTGGCCAGTACAAGGGAAACACTAAAACCATAAATCTATCATTTTCACTTGGCATAATCACCACTCTTGGCCTAGAAAGTCTGAATTAAACATGTTTACAAAATGATCATCCAATATACCTTTCAATTAATTGCCTCCAATTGAGACATAAAATTAAATGTGAAGGGTTTGCCCTGGTTTTGTTCATTAGACATGTTTTATGATAATATCTTCTGTATATATGTCAAGATGAATTATAGGTTTGAGTTCCATCCAGAAATTCCATGAGGATTTTTATGTGTGGAACCATTTTTCTGGACACCAAACTCAGACGGTGGGTATAAATATGGCTCCTTGATGTTTTCTGGTGCACACACGCACAGTGTTAAAGGAATCACAGCACCTATAAAGTTTCACAAATGCTTTTTGCTGTTGATGCCTGCGTACATTTAATGCTGAACAGAGGAATATTCTTCCCGGATTCCAGTTATCCTAGGGAAGACCTATAGTGGCTTTTGCTCTCTGGGAATCTGCTTCATTTGTTCTCTGAATTTATTGAACAGATATTTCTGAGTCCTCACTATGTGTCAAAATGCTTTCCTACCTTATGGATATTACCTTGTAAAGAATAGACAGAAATTCCTGCACTAACATGTCTTAAACTTTTCTAGGAAAGGATAATTGGCAAAATAAATAAAATTTACATGAAAGACCCACATACTTGTACATTATCAGCAACTACAGAAGAAAAAAAAGGAATAAAAAAGGATTAAGAAACAATCATTTTCATAGATAAGGAAATAACTACTTCAATTTCTAGATGTGTCAAAGGTAGTAATGTTTACTTTTGTGCTACAGATTCTAAATTTCATAAGATGGAAACTTTTTGTGTTTATCGCCATAGTATTTCTAGAATTTATTGTTATTCTGGTCTTAATACGACACAGACATAGACAGTGAAGGAATGACTAATACTAAAGATTCTGATTGCAAAAATTGGTATTTCATCTTATTTTACTTCTTGTCCTACTACTAAGAGTTCATGGTATGTACATCATCCCAAATGTTATGAAATAGGATTGTCACCATTATTTTTAAATAGGGCTTCAAAATGCCAAATCAAAATTACATGTCTAAATCACATGTTCAGTAAAAATTATTGAGGCTATAGAGGCATAGTTTTGTACACTGAAGCTACAAACCAAGATACATTTAGTTCTTCATTTTCTGTGTCATTAATTAGAACTGTTGAATTTTTATTAAAATTTAACTTAAAATCAAGTCAAAGAGTACTGTAGTGGCCAGCTATTGAGGGGCAAATCTGAAGATCTTGCATTTCTGAGAAGTTTGCCAGCAGGAGCACTGCTGGCCTGTGTCTGGACTGTCTAGTTAAGAGTGTTCATACTGTGCAGAACTTGCAAAAGAGAGAGTCTGTCTCCCCAAGGGCAGAAAATGGTGCATTTTTTTTTGTGTAAGCACATACAATAAGGAAAATATCTTTTCAGGATCATACGGATCATCAGCCCATTGTAGTTGACTCAGTTTCCCTAAGCTTGGAGTGACCCAGCTGTGACACATATTTATCAAGATGCATGTATGGGTGATTTTGTTGTTACCTTGTGGAAAATTGGGAATGTCCAGACCCAACACCAACCCCAGTCCACGCTGCTTGCTGCACTGTGAATAGAATACGACCCAGTGGATTGCTTTTCTGCCAGCACTCGTGCCACTGAGGCTGGGTAATGTGTCAGCTCTCAGGCAGTGCACGTTCTCAGATGTTTCACAGCTCTTCCCACCAATAATCCATCCAACAAGCCTTTAAGCCCATTGCTTCCTCTGATGGCCCAGTGGTAGCATGAAATGCCAAAAGCATCAACTTGGGTGGTCCTTCTGTTTCAAGGTCTTCAAAAAACTAAGTTTTTTTCCAAAATAATTTGAAAGACGTTTTTGTACTGATGGTAAGCAACAAAGATCATTGCCTGTGGTAGGTGTCTTAGGGAAATCCTCGCAGCTTACATACAACCAAAGAGCCCCTTCTTGTGATTCATGTTAATCATTCACGTAGTAAAAACTGAGTTAACTATGGAACTGTATTTGCAATATACTCACTGTACTGGTCTGGTAGATATGGAAAGAGTTTATAGGAACAGGAGGAAAGTAAGCGGGAGTATAAATAGTGAAGACCAGAGAGGTGTAGCACAAGAGGAGACCAGCCAGTGTCTTGTTAATGGGGCCAACTCGAGAACAGACTGTAGTGTCAGACACAGCAGGATGGCGTTCTCGCCTTACAGTCAGATATGGAGAAATGCAGAGGGCTGATCAGACCTTCAGCCACATTTCATGGGGAACAGGGGGAGTAAAAGAGACAAATTTCCCGATATAAGGAGGGACCAGGAGGAGACTTGCCTCTGGCGGACAGACTCAGATAGAACTCCGTGGTGTCCCACTTTTATTAGCCAGTGAGAAGCATAGGGGGAGGGGTAGCAGGTGTCTATGGAAAGGAACTAGAGAGAATGGGTGGATGAGAATTAAGCTAATGAGGAGCCAGATTTCCTCTACACCCAAAGGCCTGCGTGGGGACAACTGTGCCCAGCAGATGCTGTCTTGCCTCACGACTGCCGGGTTATCGGCATTCTGCCCACAGCCAGGGCACGAGGCCTTTTGCACTTCCTTGCTCCTGAGCCAAGATGACACCAACCTGGAGACTGAGATCTGAGTTATGTAGTCTGGTCCCCAACAAGAAAGTACAGAGTTGTACTTAAATGCCAGGGACTAAACCAAGGGCTTAATATCTGTTTTTACAACAGTAATATAAAGTAGGTCATAAAAATTTGCTAACTTTAGGATGTACTCACAGACTTCAAAAAGTCATTTACATGAGGATCATGGCAATAACTAGTTAGTGTTCCTGTGTAGACACCATTATAGTGCCTATTCACATAGCACACACTCCTTTAATGTTGAATCTTTACATTTTTCTTTCACTCACATCCACCTTTTTATATTTTTGGTTGTTTTTTAAACTTCAAATCTTTATTTTTATATTAATTGGATATCAAAGCACAGATTATTAGCTCATCTTGTTTTGGAAATGCAGAAACAGTCCCATGAGGTTAAGGACAAAACTAAATCAATCACACATTAAGTATTGGTATTAAAATATCGAACATAAACTTGCTATTTTATGTCACACAGGAGGTCTATGTGGACAAACAGAACTTGACTTAAGTAGAATAGGGAGTTAGACAAAACAAGGAGAAATACAGCCAGGAATAACTAATAGGCACCTCAGCAGATAATCAGAGGAACTTTGGAGATGGCGTCAAGCAGACAGAAAGGGCTCATGGGTCAGACAGCAGGCCACTCTCGGGGTCTGGATCCGGTCTCAAGGGCACATTGTCCAGTTGAAAGACACACTGGTGAAGGTGGGGTGAAGGCTGAGTCAGTGTGTCGGACAAAGTCAGTGGGACAGAGGACAGTCATGAGACAGCGACTGCGAACCCGACGAGGGGTGTGTGAAGAAGAAACTTGTGAGGAACAGGCATGACCCAGGAACTCAGCAGGGGACAAAGCATGTTATCTGTGATGTGTCTGGACACATGGATGTCCATTTTTAAGATATTTTTTCCACCCGATGACCTGCGAAGACAAAGTTAAGACAGAAAAACTGTGAATTTCTGTTTGTCCATAGTATAACTTAAGAAATGTGAAGAATACAATTCAAAGAACCATGGTTGTGGTTTTATTTACTTTCCAGTTTCCAAAACCATCTGACTCTTAATGTTTAATGTAGATTGATGGAATTTTGTCGGGGAGGAAAATGTATTCATGGAATGTGATTCTGAGATTTATAATCCTATATCCTATGTTTTTCATTTCTTTAAACTTTCCCCATTAACTACAAGTATGAAGATCCAAGTTTTATGAGCATGTTACTGAAGACAATGCTCAAGGCAAATGTACTATTTATTGCTATACAGCACTTGATTCCAAATTGCGTTTGGGCTTCTACCTTGGTGAGCCGGGCCAAGTCACATACTGTACTGCGGGGCTTTCCTTGGTGCACCTTCAGATGTAAACTGGAGACAGACACAGTGCTGGTTTCTAAGCATGTTCCCCTAGGACTGCAACACATTCCTTTATTGTGGAACTAAAAACGTCTGTTGAAAAGTAGAGAATCACCGTAAAAGGTAAAGACTGAAGGAGGATAACTAAGGCCAACATCCCTAGCTCAACTTTTCTTTGTTTGACTCCATCATATTCTCACTCGATCACAGACAGTCACAGGTGAATTCTTGTATTACTTTTAAAAAGAGAGAAAAAACAACTTCAGATTTTTTTTCTTATAAACCACAGAAAGGTTTGCAAAGTGAAGAAAGTGTACTCCTTCTCCATTTTTTAAATCTACTTTTAGTCCAAGTAGAAACTCTCTCCATGGGCTCATAGGTGCTCTGAAGGTTCTGTATCTGAGTGTTTCAGTGTTAAAATTCTTTCTGAACTATTTTTTTACCAGTATAAACAGAAATGACTTGAAATCCCCAGAGGCTAAAGGATGTGACCCATAGTGTATAAATCAAAGCAAAAGTATTAGAGACAAATAAGGCACCATTAACTGTAGGTCTATTTTCTACCAGAGATAATTTTCAATCAATTAAAAAATTAAAGTTGATTTTTAAAATATTATGCCAGTTAGTCAGACCACTTAAATATACTTCCTTCCATGATTTTAGCATTTTAATCTTAATGAGTTCAACAAAAATCTATGTGTAAACATTAAGAACAACATCTAAGTTTTGCAAAGAATATAAGGTATTTTCCCATTGAATAACAGCTGTGAAAATAATGGAAAATTGTTTGAACTTAACTGGATGAACTTTACCTTAAAGTCTTATGTTCCCATGCACTTAAGATGTAAGGCCTCCCACAAATTCTTTCCAAGAAATACACTAAATACATAAAAAACAAGATACCCTAATACACAAAGATGCCTCATCTTCGTGTTCTTGGCTGGCAGACAGATGAGAAGCTCCAGTTCTGCCAAAATCTGATTAAGAAGTACATTTTTATAGTCTCATGTCTAGATATTTTTCACTCAGATGTTATTCATGTCACAGCCAAAAATTCACAGATTACTAACCCTCCACACCTCACTGTAGATGAAGTAATGGAAAATCAGGTAAAATATTCTACTGCATTAATTTTAAAAGTCTAAAGTTATTAATCTTTCTAAATTTTTGATTTAAAAAAACTGTATTGGATGCATCTTCTGGGGGAAGGTGCAGTAGTCAGGTTTGTTGGTTGTTGTTCTGAGACGAAATGCCTCTCGCACACATCTTAGAAGAGGAGAGATTGTGTTTCAGTCTGTGCTTTGCTGGCCCCTAGGCAGACGGGCATGGCTCAGGACAGCGAGGGGAGAGCTGGGAAGGAGGCGCCCACGGTGAGAACGCACCCACTGGGTCACAGCCCAGGGCCACGTCCACAACAGAGGGGTGACATCCAACAGAGGGCGAATTCCCTGTGGCTCCTTGTACGTGTCCTTCCACAAAGATGCTGGTTTGTCTTTGAAATGGACATTGTATAAATTTGTGTCCTAGATTTTGCACTTACAGGCATCTTGTGTAAGGAGTATAATTCTTCTAAATCTGTTTTATTGTGTCTCGCTTCCTTGGACTTAGATATTGGCTTCTGAGTGAGTGGAAGGTGCGCGGTAGTCCCTCCTCAGGCCAGTCCGCTGTGCTGTCCCTGTCTCTGCCGCACTGCCGTAATTCTCACAGTGTTCCCAGCTCCTTCATTCCTACTGCCTCTGTTACGGTGATTTGTGATCTTTGGCATGAGCACTGTCATTGTTTTAGGTCGACACAGGCTTCTCCGAAAAGAAAGAAAAAATGGAAGCAGTTTTGTAAATAGGGAGAGTTTGAAGGAAAGAAGGGAAGGGGGAAGGAGGAACCAAGCTCTACCACCTACAGGTGCAGATTCCCAGTGATGAATGTGGTCATAACGTATACCTAAAATGCGCCAACAAAATGACTGGAATAAAAAAAGAAACTTACAGAGACAGTGAACGTGGCGCAGCGGAGGCACCTGTGCGCTCACGCGCTCCAGCTCTGCGCCAGACCCTCGGCTCCCCTCTGCTCAGCCCTCCTGCCGACCGAGCGGGAGAGCACGGGACTGAAATCAGGTTAATAACTCTGGGTGGCTCTCGGTGTTCAAAGGAAGAAAGAGTTTCGCATTCCTCGTTTTAAGTCAAAAGTCCAGGATAATTATACTTACTCCCAAACTGACCCTGGCTGGAAGGCTGGCCCTGCGCCGCTCAGTTGGTGCTGTGGGGTGTGCACAGGAGATGTCCCCGATGGAAAGGAAAGTGCTCTTCCAGTGCGCACACGGGTGACACTCAAGTGCACAGCCAATGAGCTTCCGCGGTCTGGCTGGGAGAGGAAGCCAGCCACAGCGCCCTTCGTCCAGCCCCACGGCCTTTGCTGTGTGATGTGTGAGTGGGGGAAGGACGCTGCAGAACAACTTGGAGTCAGGAAGCCTGCTCATGCGAGTGATGCCATCTCGGTGCCATGGAAACGCTGGGGGCTCAGTAGGTTTTGGTGGAGAAATATGTTCAGATGGCCTGCGAAGGAGACTGCACTAATCAACACAGGAAAAGGACCTCATACTGGAAGGGGATGCAAACTAGGCCTTTCACAGCTAGTGCAGAGGAATCAAAGTCTGGCCTTGAAGCTTTAAGCAAAGTCGGACTCTCTTATGAGAGGGCAGTGCAGATAGTGACTTTAACCCGAAAACTCTCCAAAAGCTCCAACCCCCAAGAGTTATCCTAGCTCTGCTCTGCTGTGCTTTTCAAGTGGAGCACCATAGCACCCCTTTTTTTCCCAAGTGGAACACCGTAGCCTGGTTCAGAGCACATCTGTCAACAACATGCACTCCTAAACATTTTCAACCCACTGTTGAGACTTACTACATGGAAAAAGAGAAAAAGAGATTCTAAGATTTTTTTAAAAATGTATCATTGCTGCTCCATGACAGTGTGGCAAGTGATATACACAGCTAATGTGAGCACACAGCAGGAGTCATGTCAACTTCATGTTGACTCCTCTAACTCCATTCTTTATTCCACGGACCAGGGAATGATTTTGACTTTCAAGGAGGATAATGAAGGAAGCACCTTCCTGCGCAGATGGGCAGTGATCTGGATGGAGTCCTGGACAGCACCAGGTGCCCCGAGCACCACTGTTACTGATGAGATAGTGGGGGCAGTACCATCCTGATGAGCAGGTGGAAGACACAAATTACAGTCCTCAGGATGATGTGGGGTTTCAGCATGCAGTGCCTACAGACACCTTGGAGTCAGTCAGAACGTGAGAACTGTACGTGGATCCTAGTAGTGTCCCTGTGCTGCTGCAAACTCAGGATGAAGTCAGGAGGACCTGCTGTCAGTGGGTGAGAACAGAACGTGGTCTCTCGAGATAGAAACCACTGGAGAAGACATTGTGAAGATCACTGTCATGACAACGAAGGGTTGAGCAAACTGCATACAGTGAGTTAGTGATTCTGAAAGAATTGTTACCAAGAAGCTTCCTCACAACCAAGAGATCTTTTTGGGAAAGGAAGAGTCAGCTGGTGCAGCCAACTTCATGTTGTCTTGTTTTCAAAGATTTGCCTAGTGCTTTCTGCCTTTGGCAACTGACCGGTTGACTCATCTTAGTCACCAAGCTGAGGAGAATCGCACCACCAGGAGGAGGATTGTGGCTCAGTAAAGTCCAGGTGGCCACTAGAGACCCATAGAACTGAGGTTAGTACAGTTTTCACAGCATGAAGCTATTACACATTTAGTAGGGCATGATAAACAAAACCGTGTACACATTGGGCGGCCCCGGATTTCACGTGACTTGTCTTACAGTCGTATTCACTCTGTTTCAGAGGCCTGAAACCACCTACAATGTCCCCAAACTATGTTTACGTCAGATTATTATAAAAAATAAAGTTACTCACATAAAATGCTCTGCATATATGAGATCTAAAGAACTTCAGATGTAAATATTCTTAGTGTCAGGCATCTCAATTTTTTTTTCCCCTCATCATGGCTAATTTGTTAATGTGGGACCCAAAATGTTATCAAAGCAGATTAATTTTATTGCAAATACCAGTGCTGTTTTTCAATATGAGTTCCATTGCTTTCCCCAAAATTTAAATGATGGGCCAAAAGAAGCTACAGTGAATTTCCTGCAAGTATATATATTCCAAATCATTTTTAGTAGGTGATCCACAAAAGGAAGATTTTATGGTCAAATATTTATTGAAATATTTGTGTCATTGAACATTATAAACTCTACAGATCATTTCTTCTGTGCCCATAATAAACTGCACTTTTGCAAAACTCATGAACATTTTATTTCAGCTGAGACTTCTACTCTGAAAACTCAGTATTGACTCTGAATTTATCAGGGACCTGGTTATGGAGCAGGTGCACATAGGAGCACACCTTGATGCTTTGTATTCCCTCCCCTTTCCCACACTCCTCTCTCCCCCGTCTCCAGACCTTCTTTGCCCATTTTCGTCATCAGTGTCATCCTTTTATCTCACGCTTGTGACATAGACCGTTCACACTCGATGTGGCGAGTGGTTGCAAGTCCACGGCACATCTTCAGGCTCTTACTGCTCCTCCCGCCTTCCCCTCCCCCTCTCTTGGCCTCTTGCATGACTTCCCCATATCAAGAGATCTACCTCTTTGTTTCTTTCTATCAGTCCTTCCTCCTGCATTTTATTTGCACTTCGTCTTAATCAAATGAGAGTCACCATGCAATATTTAAGATTATGTGTCTGATTTATTTTACCTGACGTTGTATTTCCAGACATTATGAAAATCAGTGTGGAGATTTCTCAAAGAACAAAACATAGAAATTTCCTTTGACCCAGGTACTCTCTTCCTGGGTATCTTTCTGAAAGAGCTGAGCCATCATGCTGCAGCAGAACATGCGTATCACTATTTATAGCAGCACAATTTATGGCAGCTATGTCCTGAAAGCAGCCTGACTAACATACGGATATGGAGAGGGCGGTGTTACTGATAGCAGAGTAGCACTTGGATGTAAAGAAGGCTTTACGCTCTTCTCTGACGGCCATTCTCATCTCAGTCTGTATTGGGTCCAATTTTGAGATTCAGACAGGTAACTGAAGACATCACCTCAGACCTGGATCCTCTGGCCCCAGATATTTCTCAGTCCAACTGACAGAATCTTATCAGCTGAGATCTCAGACATGACATAGTTTCCTAAGTTCCAAGTCACAGATCAGTGAGTAAAATAAATGCTATTTTTTATGTCACCATATTTTACAGAAATTTATTATAAAGCATTCAGAGATTTGTTTTATTTTATTACTCATTATGTTTATACTTTGAGCCATAATTTCCAGTTCAATTTCTGAACAGAACAGCAAGGAGCTAAACAATAAAAAGTCTCCTGGCATGGTAGGTCCAAGGACCAGCTGTCTTCACTGTTGAAATTCAGCAAACTTTGAAAAAACAACAATAGCAACCATTCCAAAATTCCTGCAAAAAATTGAAGAAGCAAATCTTCAACTTAGTTTATGAAGAAAGTGATACAAGGCCAGATAAGGATATCTATCATAAGAAAAGTACAGACCAATGTCCCTAGTGAATACAAATGCAAAAATTCTTAATAAAATACTGAGTTGTCAAGTTCTGTAACATTAAAGATTTGTATCTTTCATCATATGCCTATCTACAATCTATAGCCATGTGTAGGGAAAACATCTCATCATTTAATCGGCCACATAAAAGCATTTGACAAATTTCAGAATCTTTTCATGATCAAAGCTTTGAAAAGTTATGTATAAATGAATGTACTTCAATGTACTTTAGGGCATATTTGACAAACTTCCAGCTACCACCATGTTGAATAGGGAAATATCAGAAGGACTTTTGCTAAGATGAAGAACAAGACAAGGATGAAATCTCACCACCTCTACATGACACAGTACTGAAAGCACTGAAAAGAAAACCTAGGAATAAGAAAGAAATAAAAGGCACTTTAATTGGGAAGAAATTAAATTTTCCAGATTGCAGAAAATATAATCTAATGTTCAGAACATAGTAAAGATTTACCTAAAAGCTATTAGAAAAAAAAATAAGACCTGTAAACTTGCAGAACATAAAGTAACTATACAAAAAAAGAGTATATACGTACAGTAATAACAAAACTATCGAAAAAGAAATTTAGAAATGATCCCATTTACAACAGACACAGAATTTTAAAACATAAATTTAAAGAAGAAAGAATCCCATACTGAAAACCTTAAAACATTGATGAAAGAACTGAATAAGATGTAAACAAATGGCCAGATTTCCCATGTTCATAGATTAAAATTATTATTATTATTATTATTATTATTATTATTTTGAGACAAGGTCTCGCTTTTGTGGATCAGGCTGGCCCTGAGCTCAGCCTCAAACTCACATCACAGCAATCCTCCTGCCTCTGCCTTCTGAGTGCTGGCATTACAGGTGTGAGCCACCACGCCCAGCACTGTGGATGTGGTACTGGTTGCTGCTGGGGTGAGTCTCCACGCCCAGTATTGTTATGTGGTTACCAGGGAATCGAACCCGGGCCCTTGCGCTTGCAAGACAGGCACCGGAACCACTGAGCTAACTCCCTGGCTCTAGAAGAATTAATTTTTAAAGCTCATAATGCTTAAAGCAATCTACAGATTTAATACAATCATTATCAGAATTTCAATGGAATTTTGGAGAGAAATAGAAAAGAATTCTAAATTATAGAAGTCACAAAAGAGCCCAAAAGTCCAAATAATTTTATGAAAAATGACAAAGCTGAAGGCATCACAGTCCTTTGTCTCAAAATGTAATACAGAGCTATAATATAAACAGTCATAAACACGGCCACCGCGGCCAGAGGACCGGAGAGGAGTCACACATCTAAACCCAATTACCTTTCAGAAAAGGAGCTAAGAGCACACGCTGGTAAGTGTGGTGTCTTAGGAAGCCACTTTGGGACCACGTGATGTGCATGTGCAGGGGAAAGAAGCTGGACCCTGATTTGATGTCATATACAATATCAACTCAATATGAGCTCAGCCAACTCAAGGTGATGATCAGCTCAATAGCAATTTCATCTATAAAGCTACTTATAGATAACATGATTTTTAAACTTTTATGTTAAAATGAGATTTGGTATTCTACTTTAAAATAAAATAATTAGCAATATGAAAATTAGTATAGCTATTGTGGAAGAGTATGAAGATTTCTGAAAAAAATTAAAAATTGAACTGCCACATGATTCAGTGAGCCCAGTACTTGGTAGTGATCCCTGGTGTTTGTAGGGAGTTGGTCCCAAGGCTCCTCACCCCCCCCAGCCCAGCAAGTCTCCAAGTACCTCTGTATACAAGCGGCATGTTCAGGCATCTCTCTGATACCAAATACAGAGGCAGTATTTCAGAAATAACTATTATGCTATATGTTTAAGGAATGATCTTCAGGGGAGAGCCTGTCTGTGTACAGGAGAAAGTTCATTTATCTTGCATTCTTCTGATCCGTGATTAGTTGAGTCCATGTGTGCAGAGACCGTGGATACATGCAGTCGAGTGTGTGCCCAGAAGAAATCAGAGCATCAAGGGAATGCGGCAACCACCTGCAGCAGTATTGTCATCAAGACGGGAATTGGCCCTCATCCCTGCTCTGAACAGGAGGAAATTCCACTTGCGACAATGGGTAAATCTGAAGTGTATTCTTCCCGGTACACCAGAGAGAAACACAAATACTATTTGATCTCACTTCTATATGTAAATGAGAGAGATGACCTAGAGAAACGAACTGATAGAATGAGGCTCAGCTAAGGTTCGGGAGGGATCCTGGTCCCAGACGGCAAAGTTCCGACTGAAGAGGAAGAAGTTGGTAGGATTTATCACTCAACCGTGTTCAACGTGCGGTAACCCTGGAAGTCCTGAGAGTAGATTCTGTGCGTTCTCATCGTGCAAAAAATAAGTATGTGAGATAATGCAGTTAATGCCTATTTCATGATAACATGTATAGTTTACACTTGTAAAGTAAAGCATGCACAGGCTGTGGGGAAGCATGATCTTCTATAAAATGCTTATCCAAGTACAATAAAAATTTCAACATGTTTAAATATTAATAATCATTAATAACCGTTAGTATAAAAGATCCATGACAGACAAATGTCTATCTTCTGTACTTCCTAAAAAACGTTTAAACTCTACAATAGTTATGAAAAAAAGGAAACTATCATGTATGACTTTTATTTCTGCTACTTAGTAAGTCCAAACAAGAGAAAATCTTCAGATTTTGCAAGGCTCAGCAGAAGTTTTTCAGTACTCACTCTGTGATGGATGGCAGCTACAGTGAAGTTTAAACAAACTGGAGCACAGAGGCGAGCTGATTTTGAGAAGTCTGTTCAGCAGCAGGGACGGAGACGGGGATTAGCTGGGGCTGAATCTCGGGGGGAGGGGAGAGCCCAAGCCCACCTGCAGAACGCGCATATCGGAAACCGTTCCCCAAGCAGGCAGGGGCTCTGCCTGGAGATTTATCCAGCAGTGGAGGGCAGAAAGTCCCTGAGGAGACCAGCAGGACAGATGTGACGCAGCGCCGGTGACCAGTGAGCTGAGGGCAGCTCGAGCACAGCCGGCCTGGCCACGTCGGTCCGGAGGCACCTGACGGATCTCCCTTCCGCGGAGAGCAGGGCCGCAGTGATGTGCGGGGCCTGCTCAGCTTCCAGACAAGCTTCTGTCGTAGAGGGTCCCATTCATCTCTCATCATCAACGCACATCCATTTCTTCCTGAGGTACATACTGACGAATAAATGCGAGGCTGGAAACATACACCTGCTTCTAGACGCTGAGCCTCGCGGCGTTATGAAATTCTTATGAAAGTGCTCCTATTAGAAGAAATATTCTAAAGAAGTACAATGCGTGGCAATCGAGATCTACTCTGATTAATCTTTTGTTTGATCTTTTAATTCAAAGCAACCACATTCACCAACCTGCAAATAGTATTTATAGCACCGTCAACTTAATAGATCTGTGTGGTGCAGAATACGTGCATTCATAGTTCATAGAGCTGACAGAATTACTTTCGGATGAAAAGTTTTGACTAAAATGAATTTATGAGAAACATACACCCAGAAATAAGATGAATGGCTACGCACTCAGCCAGCGAGAACATACACTCAATTAGCACCATGATCAAAGCTGTATAATAACCAGTGATGTGACTTTGTGATATGTTTGAAGTTTTGTCCAAGAAAATAAACAAAAAAGCATTCATTCTCAGATATTCATGAAGGTACTGATCAAGTAATGTAAAAATATTTGTATTCAAATTATAATTTTTCACATCATTTTTAGCATTATTACATGAAGATCACATTAAGAATAATCTTTAATGTTATGAAAGAGGAATCATGAGAGATGACCAGCCAGGCTCACCATCATCGATGACTTTTATCTACAAAATGAGTTTTCTTCTGAAATCACTCACACGAATGTCCACACACCGAATATTTTGAAATTTTGAAATCTTTTTTTTTTTTTTTGAGACAGGGTCTTGCTTTGGTGGTTCAGGCTGGCCCTGAGCTCAGCCTCCAGCTCACGTCACAGCAATCCTCCTGCCTCTGCCTCCCGAGTGCTGGGATTACAGGCGTGAGCCACCACGCCCGGCACTGTGGTCTGTGGTACTGGTTGCTGCTGGTGTGAGTCTCCACACCCAGTATGGTATGTGGTTATTGGGGATCAAACCCGGGCCCTTGCACTTGCAAGACAGGCGCCGGAACCACTGAGCTAAATCCCCGGCCCTGAAATTTTGAAATCTTAACTAATATTTTTCTATTTAACTTTCCGCTAGCTCCTTGAGGGGTGATTTCTTAAACAAAAAAAAATACTTGAAAATGTAGATGCATTTATATTTTATCAGTGTCCATATCTAGACTTTACAAGATCAACATCTATTTGTATATTTATTGACCTCTACAGTTAATCAATTCACCAATAAGTGAAAACAAGTATATTCTGGTAACACGTGACTAAGTATATAAATAAAATGAGATGGACCTTAAGATATTAATATATGTATGTATAAAATAAAATGATACATTTGCCAAAATGAAAGTGCTTAACAATAGTTAAAATTATTTTTTAATCAAATGGCATATCATTTTAAAAAATATTAGTTGATAAAAATTATTTAACCTCATTCTTTTAAAAAATATTTTTTGCAATTTGTAGAAGTCATGTTTAAGAGTATAAGGAAAAGAAATGATCCTTATATCCTTAATGTCAAATTATATCTAATTAAACTGAGGGCAGTCAAAAGTGAAGTCAGAGTAAATCTGTAGCCGAGCGGCCATTCTAACCCAGGCCTTGAAGAGGCGGCCCCTGCTCGAGCCCTGGCAGATTTCACTGAGTCTTGGAAATTTAGGGATGGTGAACACAATTATTTATGTAGTTGAGAATGTGAATATGATTTTAAAGAAAAGGAATTGATCACAACCTCGATATATTTTGTCTTTCTATGACTTAAATCTTTATAAGTCCTTAGTTGTTAGTTTGTGGTTAGATAAAACATAACTATCTAATAAATTTTTGTAGCATGGTCTGATTTTTCCTGTAGCAAATCCAGCAACCTGAACCTAACTAGCACATTTTTTGGCTTTATCCCACTTGAAAGAAATTACAAGAAACTGAGCCAGCCCTGTCCTGGGGCAGTTCTGTGAGTTGAAGTTTCAGTTTGTGAGATAAGGAAAATAAAGATCCCTCCTCGGCAGCTGTACAGGTTCAAAGCCACGAGACTAGATGCTGATTTTCTTAAAGCCAAGAAAAGCGCTTTTCTGTCCCATGTCTGTTCATCTGACAGCCATCTGCCTCTGACAGTCCAGTTACAGGTGTCTGGGGTCTGAGGCAGTGCCAGGCAGACTCTGCAGAAAGCTGGTGCCTGGCTGGCGTTCAGGGCCCACGGTGACTAAATCTCACCAGGGTCATCGGCCTTCATGTCCCGATGCAGAGCAAAAGTAGACACTGACAGTGCACAGTGAAACATCCACCTTAAGAACTCACACAGAAACTAGCTGACAAGTGGGGAGGAGATAGTGGGGATTCGCTGCCAACTGTCTGAGCACAAAGGAGATCAAAGATGGAAATTCACTTTGAAAACATTAACACCATTGTGAAAAAAGTTGGACCTGGACCAGCTCTTCTCTAAGGCTAAAGAGAAACAGGGTGGAGGTAAGACTGCCTGTGTGAAAGATAAATTTGCTTTTCCATCTGAGAGAGAGTGAGTCCTCTGCCTTGGCAGCCATGACAGGGCAGACTCCAGACTGCAGGGTGGTGGCACCAGCCGAGGGGGCAGGCGGTGGGCCATGGCAAGTTCATCCCTCTGCAGGGTCGGACACCAGAGTGGCTGAAAAGTCAAGACAAGGAAAGTTAGTTATAAAAGAATAATAGTATTTTGGAATGGAAGACTATCTTCTCCAGGAACCCCTTCCTGTTTATCATTTTACTTTGATTCCTGATCGTTTAATTTATTTGCTTAATGTCTATACATTTTCAAAACACAATCAGCCTATAATTCCAGGTTACAAAGTAAAATCAGCAATTTGTGAATTCTTTGTTCTTCCATAGATTTGACTTATAACCTTTGGTAAATTGATAAATTTCTGTATATTAAGTAATGAAATCAAAAGCCAAAGGATTGAAAAATAAAAGTGATGGAGAGCGCTGGTCCTTTCTGTCTTCTGTCATCTGGAGTTGGGTGGCTTTCTGTCTAAGTCAGTAAATCACATGTCACGCACGGCAGTCTTTCTACTCTCCTCACTAGTGACAAGCAGAAACTCCAGGCTTCACATTGGAGCTAGAATTCTCTCTGGGAAACATACAGTGATTTAAAGATACTTTCCCTCTATTGTGCCCAAACATGTTGAAACTTCTGGTTTTTAAATGAGGCCTGTCTAAACTGCAGTGCATAGAGGCTGTTGCCTCCTGGTAAACTTTTCATAGCAAGCACCATTGTAAACAACTTCACTGAAATAATTTCCAGGTTATCTTTGCTAAAAATATTTTTGTAGCTCAGTTTTTACATTACAGGTTAGATGACAGTGATCTGAACAACTTACTCATCTTCTGGGGCTCCCTCCAGGATCAGGAGCTGACCTCTGAGAGTCTTCACAGGCACTGGGGGATCCAGGATGGTGGGGTCCAGCACAGCGGGGTTGGACAGTGGGGTCAGGGACAGCGGAGTCGGACAGTGGAGTCAGGAGCAGTGAGGCTGGACAGTGGGGTTGGACAGTGGAATCTAGGACAGTGGGTCAAATAGTGGAGTCACACAGTGGGGTCCAGGAAAGTGGGGTCTGGGACAGTGGGTTTGGGCAGTAGGGCCAGAAACAGTGGAGTTGGACAGTGAGGTTGGGGGCGGTGGGGAGATTGTCTTGCCCTATGAGGTAACATTGTGAGGAGCAACTTATGGACCAACTTTTCTGAGTTTACTTCAAGCTTTGGATGTCTACCCTTTGCATAATGGAATCTCTATGTTGTTCTCTTTAACTATAGTCAACGTAATTTACCTTTTCTCATTTTCAGAAATTGCAATAAATAAAATTATTTTCTGCAGGCATTAGAAATGAGTCACTCAAAATGTAACAGTCCTGTATAAAATAGATAATGCCCACAGAGCTTAAAGTTAAAATGGCTTTTCACTACTTTAAAAACTTGTGAAATAATGGGTCATCTGGTGAGTTTCCAAAATATGAATGTGATTATTATTTTATTTTATGCCTAATAAATATGGAATACAGTATGAGTTATGAAAAGTACTGTGTTTTAGAACTTCGAATCGTGTTCCACTTGGCAGTTAAACTGGTGAAGTGACTAAACAAAAAATGTAGAATCAAATATTTTTGCAACCTTGATCAGATAGTTTAGATCTTTGTCCTGTCACCTACATTTGAAGATAAGGAATTTGCACTGGGTAATTTCTGAAATTCCTTTCAGTTGTAAGGTGCCTCCATTTTCATAATCCTGTCTGTTGTTTGTACTGACGTTGTTTGTGGAAGTGTCCTTCTCTTCTCTTGTTTCTTGCATCTCTTCTCTCATTTTATTCCTATTCATAATCTTTATTTAATTGTTTTATGTTTACTTTTTTTGCAGTACTAGAGATTGAACTGGCACCTTTGCAACTGAGCTACACCCCCAATCTCTTTTCATTATTTAAAATTGATACTGGGCCTTTCTAAGTTGTTGAGTTGCCCTGCTTGAGCTCCAACCCGAAATCCTTCATCATTAGCCTCCCACAGTGCTGAGGTTATGGGTGTGTGCTACCACACCTGGTTACATGACATTTTTAACAATATAGAATTTTATCTTCATAACTTCAAGCTGATAATTTATAATGAATCTGTTAAAATGTTGCTTCTAATGTTATTTTTAAATCCTTACTAAAATTCCTTCTGCCGTGATATATACATTACTTGCACTTTAATAACGGCCCCAGTGTCAGAGGCCCTGTTCAGAAGCCTAGTTTGCTGCTGAGCAGCACTGCAGTGTCGTCCCCGTGCCCTTCTGCGAACCTGCTTCCCATCCACAACCCCAGCTGAGAGAGACCTCGTTCCTGGAGACAACTCCTTTCAGTATTTGGCTGGAAGAACCCTGGGTTTCAGTGGTCCTCCCTTAGCTGGGAGGTTCCCTGAACCTCATCTCTTCTCTTTCTCTACAGTCCCAAAACTCTCCTAGATTTTCTCCGTTCCTTTCCTATTTTCTCTCAGGCAGGGAATTCTCTAGAAACATCCTTGAACCCTTAATCATATGGCATCTGTTTCTCAGAACCACAGATAAACACAAGCACTCCAATTAGAACTAGCCAGACATTCTAGTATTTAAAAATTAAAACATAGACACAAAAGTACTATAAAAGACAGAGCAATTGCAAATAGTAGAAGAAGTCATGATGTCCCTAATTCAGAGCGACCTGAGGCCCATCCTCGTGAGGACACTCATTCCCACAGTGAAGCCTGACTGTCTCTCACCGGCTACTCCACCTACATAGGACTCACATCAGTGTCTTTCTGAGGACAAGGAAAAGTGACAGAGGGGGCTGACACCAAAAATTCACAACAATGGGATCCAGGAGGGGAAACTTGAGTCTGACTAGAGAAGCTATTCTTAGTCTTTCGTTCCACACTACATTTGATATGGGGCTGGATTTCAGGGGAAATACTCTAACAGCTGCCACATTTTCATATTCTGTGGTTACTTTGTAGCTACTTTTAAAAATTCCAGATTGATGAGTGCAGCTGTGTTGAGGAGTGTGCGCTCCTCAAGGACTTGCCTTCTTCTGACTAAATTGGTTACTTTCTCTTTGCTGGAGCAAAGTATCTACAACTTATGATTTAAATGGGGATAGATTGATTTTGGTCATGTTTTCAGTGCATGGTTGGCAGCTCTGGGGTAGAAATAGCCTGGCAGAAGGGCCTTCATGGAAGAAAACTGCTCAAATCACTGTGGTAAGGAGGCAGAGAGAAAAGCAGAGGCAGGAGGGATACAATACACACTCTCCACCATGACCCATCTATCTCTTCTCAACAGAATTCACCTGTTAGTAACACACTCACATGCAGAAAGCACCCGAGGATGAATCTACTGAAGATCGCAGCCCCAGGACCCAACTACCTTCCAGAAGCTCCACATCTGAGGGCACCCGCCTGATCTAAAGTATAATAATGGCTGGTCTCTTAAACAGAAAATCAATGCTTGTCAACCTGCAGACAGAACGTGCAGTTGGTGATGCACAGGGCGACACAGAGGCTTACAGTGGCAAGATGAAATTTAGAGAGAAAACATGTGGCCCTGATTTTCAGTTCAAAAGATAATTTTGTAAGTACAGGATATAACCGCTCAAGGATGAAACCATTTCTCTTCTGGATGTAATATATGGGTTGGTCCCTTGGAACAAGAGATCATGTAAAGCCCCAAGATTTTACACAACCGCAATCTCCATAGGGGCCAACAGCGTTACCCCAACACCAAAAAGAAAACCTACTTTTGGACCATGATAATCTGCATATGGCAATATCAAAGGAAGTTAAACACAGAGATCTGGAGGAGGCGCCCTGGTTCTGGGCACTGACTCTCGGGGAGCATCCAGAAAGACCAGCACTCTGGAGCGTGTGCTGAAACAGTATCCCGGCTGGGATTTGTCCACTCGTGCGTTCAGTAAACATTTCCGGGCAAACCGGAAACCAGGACCATGCTTAGTGAAGGAGCAGGAAATGGCGCTCAGCTCCGAGAAGCTTAGCGCCCAGCGCGGGTGCTCTGAGTGTGGAACAGAGACAGACGCCGTCCAGGGAAAGGCCAGACACTCAGCTCCACTGCGGTGCGGAGAAAGGGGCTGTGGAGGGGTAGGCAAGGTCACAGGGTGCAGTCTTTCTTTGTGGGTCCAGGGCACTTTGGAGGAGGGAGGACCCGGGCGATGGCTCTCTCCCCCTCCCCCATCGGGCGATGTCCTGCGTCTCCTCCCGCTCTAGGAGTGACCCTTGCCAAATGCAGGGGCTGAGCCCCAGGACTGAGCGAAGGGAAACTCTGCTCTTTATGAAATTCTCCCAGTTCAGGCATTTCATTGTCTTGATGCGAGAAGGACTGACACAGACTGGCAGAGTTTAATTTCTCCAAGCTTGACTCTGTTTCAGATGGTCTTGGAGAAAAGAAAGAGGCTCTTACAGTGCCGCGCCGTGAGCTCTGCATTCCCACACTCCGTGCTGTACCTCCAGCCTGCGTTAGGGGCGCATGTGAGGTCGGCAGTCTTCAGGGAGTGAGTGAGTGATCCCTGCCCTGAGCTCTGGGCGGCAGGTGCGAGTGTTTCCATGCCCCAGCCTCGGCGCCCAGAAGGCCTTTCAGGCTCACTCTCCTGGAATCTGCACCTGGCCCTAGGTGCATCAGAGCAGCTGCGCATGCTCAGCCAAGGCGACCTGCCGTGCCATCTGTCACCCCTCTAGGCGGTGCAGCCCCAGGAGCTCGCTGGACTATTCACCCTGGGCGAACTAGGCTGCTAAGAGTTGAGTAAAATGTCCACCAGTTCATTTGTAACGAGGGGGTGAAAACTCCATCCAACAAAATGTACTGGATTGAGGAAGGTTGGAGTCAAAAAGGATCAAGGTGACGACTCCTTGAGGTAGGAACCTCTCAGCCACTGGTGTTGACAGGAATTACAAGGAGACCGCGCTGCAGGCTGGCGCTGTGCTCCTTGCCACACTCACTGGCTCCTGGCTGGGCGGGAAATGCTCCCTCAGCAAATCTCCACCTGCGCTTGTAGCCGGACGACCTGCCTGTGCATCCCGAGGGGCAGCAGAAACGGCAGCCTCCCAACCGCAAGTGGCTACTCTGAGGGATCTCGAGCACATTTCTTCTATTATTTCTACTCTGTCCTATTTAAAATACTTAAATGTCTGTTGTTTTTATTTATTTGGGTTTTATTCCTTTAGGTTTTAAAGAACATGCCAAGTTTAGTAAAGGTTAAGTTTTGTTCAAACACTTCAGGATTTTTCTTGAAAGTATGACTAAAATGTATTATGTTTTCCTTATAGGATATTTATTAGCACAGTAAAGTGGAAAGACTGTCCTCATATGGAAATGTTTTAAAAAGTGTAAAATTCAGGGTCTTGAAAAAGCCCTAACAAGGGAATCTTACTTTTACTACCATGAGCCATAATATATGGTGGAGTATTGAGCCTTGTAAGCACTCGTGAGACACATCCTCCTTACCGCGGTGTCAGAGCTTCCTTGGTAGTGCTCGTTTGTGAAGGTAATTACCAGCTTCCCTTGTTATGTCCTATGCAACAACGTACATTATAAAGCACAAAATCAAAATCTCAAAAGTCATGAGTAAAGATTATAAACATTCTCTGTCCATATGTGAAAAATGCAAATGAGCATTTCCAAAAAAGAAAAAAGTCGCTCATCCATGACATAGGCAGTCAAATCCTGGAGGAAAGTGAGTGGAGATACTTACATCGTGACATTATTTTTCTCAGAGATTTTCCATTTGTTTCTTCCCTTTAATTTTCCAAAGCTTTATATTTAATAATTATTTTAACATTGAAAAAAGTATAACAGTTATGTAATATGTAACTTATTTTTCACAGCAATTTTAAAATAATTTAACCTCAAACGTCAAGAAAAAATATTTCATTTATTCACATAAATGATTATAAACATCAGATGCTATAATTAGATTCTGAAAGGAATATGCTCATGTTCCTAGGACCGCTCTTAAAATATAGCAGAGACTGGTGATGCCATGTTCTGAAGGATGCTAATCTTCACATAGTACCTAAACACATGATACAAATAGAAATGTCACAAGAGATGTAGAAGAAAACCGGATATAGTTTTAATTTACAAAGATGAACACACAAATAAAATAGGGAAAAGCTGTTGATTTAGGAATACAAGATAGTGCTGGGCTAAATTATTTTATTTTGAATATTTTTACATGAGTTTTAAGCAACTGAGGTCTCTTACATCATAATGAAACTGTTGTATTGCAGACACTCCAGTGTCTAATGGAGTCAAAGACAAGGGATGGTAAATCAAAGCTTTGCCCACGCTGACTGGGCTGAGGTGCAGGCTTCTCTCAGTCTCTGTGGTGTGCAGTCCCATTGCCATGCTAGTTCCACTTCAAATAAGACCATAAACACACACACAGAATCACACACACATGCACTCCAGGAAAGGACTCAGAGTAATATCTCCCTGTCTTTTCTTTAGTGTCACACATATCCACTTGATCATGTGATAGGCGAAAACTTACACAATTTTTTCAAGTGGAAAACCATCATTCCATCATTTTCAAACCTGATTTTTTTTGAGACCGGGTCTTGCTTTTAAAGTTCAGGCTGGCCCTGAGTCCAGCCATGAACTCACAGCAGTCCTCCTGCTTCTGTCTCCCGAGTGCTGGGATTACAGGCATGAGCCACCATAACTGGCACGGAGGTATATGGTACTGATTGCTGGTGGGAGTGAGTCTCCATGCCCCAAATTGTTGTATGTGGTTACCAGGGGATTGAACCCGGGCCCTTGCACTTGTAAGGCAGGCGCCAGAACCACTGGGCTAAATCCTGATGCCAAACCTGATTTTTATAGGCATAACACCTTTATTTCTCCTTGTACTGCTACCTTACCAGTTAGTGACACAGAAATATGGTCACAAACACTTCTGTTTGCAAATGATTAAGTTAGAAACTAAAGTGTTTGCAAAAATTGCCTTATTTGCAAACTCCTTGTAACGTGGTAGACTTGACCATGGCCAACAAATTCCCCTCACAGGCATGGACACAGCCATCCTCCCCAGAGTTGTGGAACGAGTTGAGTTTGTAAGTGGAAGCACTGCTGCATTTGACTGATTGTAATGAAGCCACAATGAAGTCTCATAAAGCACTAAACACAGCATCACTTTGCTGAGCAGAGTCACACACCTGTCTTCACAAGGGCACCGCACCCTGAGGCCCACTGCCCATCCAGACTGTCTGTGCAGCTGCCAGCAGACCTGCACACATGTCCACGAATCCTGGAAGCCAGCTAAGAGGGTGAGATTGAGAGACGCCTTCTACTTGGGAAACAAAGTGTTGAGGCCACCGTGTGGTCACGCAGCCGCAGGTCTAAGACACACTCAGGTGTGCACCTCCGGACGTGGCTGTGGCTTGGGCACGCGTGACTGTGAGTTCTCCACAAGGAAACACTGATTGCCGTATTTCATGTAGTGCTTTGACTTGAGTCAATGATATGCCAAAGACGCAGAAGAAAGCCGATTCCAGTGAATATGTAAGATGCTTAGCTCTGGGTCTGCTGACAATTCTCACTGCTTTTCTTTGTTCTGCTTCCAAGTCTGGTTAATCACTGGGCTCAGACCGACGATGAATACATGCACTTGCGAAAAACTTGGGAACTTTCTGAATCCTAAATTCTTATTTTCTTTCATGAAATCACTTGAGTTGGAAGTACTCAGACTAAAGTTCATCCAGAATGCCTCAATGAGTCTTGTTTGGAAGAATCTGCCAGTTTTATGTCTGGTTTCGGAAGGTTTTTCATGAAAATGATGTGTGGGAGACAGTGCGGAGACAATTTTATCCCATAACTGGCTGTTGGTAAAGCTGCTTCCTCACGTGATGTTCACCTATCTTCCAATGTTTGCTTACTTTGAAAAACATTGTTCTCATGTTTAGAAAGATGTATGTGTACTTCTCATTATGCAGACATGAGCACTTTATAACCTTTATGCTTATAAAATATCCCTTGAGCTTCATTTTTTAAATGTTTCATAAACACCCCTTCTGAGAGTTCTACATACATCAGAGGCTCCATTCTGACAGTAAAGCAAATCACATGAGAACCTGGCTTTTAGGAGACAGTGGGAGATCAAGGAGCACTCTACCTTTGGGTAACTGCATCTATAGTAAACGTGCCGTATTCCCACTGAAATGTGACCGGAAAGGGTGGCAGGCTGGACAGCACTCGCTTTAACAGGCTTATTGTTGGCTTCACATCATTTAACTCTACCAGTATCGGGCCTTTGTGATAAAAATGAGATGCATGTTAAAGTACCGACACTTACTAATTTGACTTCAAATACATATCTGAGGCCAGCAGAGACCCTCAGGTATTATGAATGTGCAAATCACAGGTGAAACACATCATAGATATGAAAGCTTTGAATTCTGCGAATTTATTGTATTGAAATGTGTTTAGTAATAGATTTACTGTGAAAAAGCTTTTGTCTTAGCAAATTTAGATGATTTTTAAAGTCTATAGAACATTATAAATATATCTTTAAATCCTTCAAAAGCAAAGTGGTTCTGCTTAGAAATAAAATAGCAGGCTAAGTGTCACATACTGGATGGCAAAAGCATGTTTCTATATTTCTAAACAAGCAAAGCCTCACGGCTGTAACTATTTGTCTGGCCTCTTTCCTTCTAGCTGTGATGCCTCATTGTCCTTTGTTGTGTCAGCCCCGCCCTTTCCAAGAAATAAGCAGATAACAGGCCTTCAAAAAACGGAGGCTGATGTACGCCCAAAGCTCAGCGTCACCACGTCACCACGTCACCACGTCACCACGTCTGTTCTCCGGCGGGACACCACTGCCCCCAGCGCGTGTCTGCAGCCATGCAGTCTGCTCAGGTTTCACTTCTTCAAAGACCCTCTAATGTTCAGAGGTGAAGGGAACTGAGGGAAGGCAGGGAAGTAAAGAAGGGACAGAAAAAATGTGATGGTAAAGGGAGAAAAGGGAAACAAAGCTTAGGTACGAAGGGGGTGGGAGTTGAAGGGAGGGCAAGGAAAAGGGGAAAGTGAGAAGACGTATCATGTGCAGGTACAAACTCTCAGTGAAGGATGTAGTCATAATATATATCTGAAATGTATCAATAAATTCAACCAAGGGGGAAAAAAAAGATCTTTTGACCAATAAAGTAATGAAATTCACAAAATATCTATTCTACCGATTCCAATGGGAGTATCTTTATCAGTGCCCTTGAAGTATATTCATTCAATAAAGCCTTTTTTAAAAATGTCTTTTATATGTTGAGATCCTTCATGTTTACCCTTATTTTTTGGCCCTGAATCCAGTTTCCCTTCCTCTGCTGGGTGGCACCTGGCTCCCTCTGAAGTCAGAATCTCTTCTACGCCTGTAGGAGTACAAGCAATAGCCCAGCAGGGACCCTGAACAGGGTAGAGCTGGGGCTGACATTGTGCACACCACAGACACATCCTAGGTTCAAGGAGCAAAGCCAGGCCAGAATCTACCAACGAGAGACCTGTGGATCCTGGGCGATCAAATGAACACGCTGTGTATAATAGGCAAGAGGGAAGACTGAGCTCAACATTCAGACCGTTTCACGTTCTTTGGGAATGTGATCAAGTAGTTCTGGAATTATAAAGAGGTCAACTTTTGATTGACTGCTAGAAATTATAGGGATTTGTACTCTAGTATTATAAATTGTGGATGTGGAGCACAGAACAGATTATAGAGTCAGAGACATGATAAGCTCAGACGTTTTTGGAAAACACTCAAATGCTACCAATCTTATAAACATATGATTCCTGTAATCAACATTAATATATATGGGTAAATAACATGCTATCTAGAAGTTTTCTAGTTCAGTACTTGGCAATAAAAACTAAACAAGTAAAAATCTATGTTCAATAAATAGTATAATGGCACTATTAAAAAGAGATTCATTTATCTCAAAAGGAATTTTTTCTGAAATACTTTGAGTTAAAAAAATGCAAGATCCTCATCATGTCATATGTAAGACTAGTCCATGCTTATTAGTTAAGCACTACACTGAGAAAGAGAATGAAATCAAAAGGAGATGCAAAAATTGTTAGCATTAACTGTCTTTAAAGTTATTAAAATGGAAAGATTTCAATATTTTACATTATACCTAACATTTATATATTTCTTAAAAATACTAATTTTAGTAAGAAATCAACTTGTACAGATTCTTAATTGTTAAATATTAAAGATAAGAAATTTCCATATGAAATTATTATCAATAAATTTCATAACCATCCTCTGCACAAAATATTTTTCAATTATAGAAATAATTATTATTCAGATATTCAACCTTATTTCCCCTTCATTTCCTTTTTTCACCTTGAATTTTTACATTTTCCTAACGACAGAAAAATTTTACAAGTGCTGCTACATAAACCAAGACTCTCCCAGGCTGCTGCTGGTACTGCTTTGTGAATTAGCTGTGTCCCTCTCCTCTCAGACTCCTGTTTCTGGCTCCCTGGTTTTCACGGAAGTACATAAAGCTGCTCACATTGCCTGTCTCCCCTAGAGTGGACCCCTCTAGCCAAGAGGGCGGTGGCCCGGTCACCTGTGGCCCCTTGGGTGGAATCAGCTCATCCCGCAATCACACCAGAACTGGCTCTGGTCCGAGGGCAAGACCTCTTCCTTATTTCTCATGAGCTTCTTCTCTAAGCACCTGGCCCTTTTTTCTTCTATATAATTTAAACTGGGAACTCAAATTCATCTAAATTGTCGATTGTTCACCATTCAAACGAAAGCTGCTGAGTTCTTGATCAGATTCCCAAAGATCAGATCAGTGTCAGCAATGCAAATTGTTAATCCTCTCATAACTTTACAAGTCTGAATTTGAAGATCACGGCTTTCCTCATCTGCAAAGAATCTCAGCAACACTCCACCTGTCCCTCAGACCAGTAGAAACTGTCTTGCTTCATCTGCATTTCAGTTAAGATGATTGAAACACAGGTGACAAAAATTTGCTGTACATACCTTCAAAGAAGAACTTAAAATAGACTTAAACTTAAGAGCCAGTGAGTGTCACCTACATTAGGATAACTTCCAAATAAAAAACCAAAGGGGAGCGAACATGCTTGTTTGTCAGTATGAATACTCGTATTGTGCCTCTCTCTCAAACTTCATCTAAAACTCTACTGCAGTTTCTGTAATACACCAGCATAGCAATAGGCTGATTAGCTGAACATCAAATTCACACAAACAAATAATCAAAAATGCCTGTAGAAAAGCTGCCCAAATAACTTTGTAAAGAAACCCTGATAGGAAGCTGACCGTGAAGAAAGAAATTTGAAATCAGAGTATTTGAGACGACATCTCTCCAGGTGCATGACATCAGGATGGCTGAGTGGTGACCGCTGTCCTTCAGGAAGGTGTGATTGACATTCTGTGAAGGACCCAGTGCCTAGAGTCCAGGGGCGCAGTCCGTCATAGCCACGACTCTGAGACTTGAAAGGTGACAAGTCCTCAAAGAAGAGTCGGGCCAGACGCTGACATCAGTTCCTTTCCTGGTATTTATTACACACAAAAGCATATTGAAGTTTTGTTCATAGCAACCTAAACCTGAAGCAACCCAGATGTTCATCAAGGGGAAAGCTGATATGCAAATCATAGTTAATGTACGCATCCAGCTCAGCCTGAGAGAAGCAAAACAAAATGGAAAGCTATCGATACATTAGTGGATTTAAAAAACCTAACGTTGAATGAAATAATCCAAGCGAAAGAAAATACACTGCATGCTCTTATTTGTATGATACAAAATAGTAATGTATAATGACAGAAGTCAGATAGCAATTGCTTAGCAGAGCTGGGAGGTACAAGGATTTACCCAAAGGACTCACAAAGGACTCAGAATGATGAGAAGTTTCCATATCTTGATTTTGGTGGTGGTTACATGGGTTTATGCAGTTGTCAAAACTGATCAATCTAAGCAATTTTTGTCTGTATCTTTTATTGTATATAAATCAAAAAAACACAGCACAAAACATTAAAAAGAGAAAGTAAAAGAGTTGAGCATAAAACAAAATCAATGGCTGTTAGAACTTCTTCTTTGTGTAGAAGCAAAACACATGCTGGTTTCTGTTGGTGCTGTTTCGCCCTGACCTCTCCTTGTCACCTTGCAGAACGTGATGGGACATTGTCCTGCCATCTGCTCCATCTGTACTGTCATGTCCTAGACTTTAGAATCTATTATTTTGCTGGTATCTTGAGAGGTTTCTAATCATGGAGGCTGCTTCAGATGATAATTCAGTAAACATTGTTATGTACAATAAAACCTTCAAATTAAGCAAAAGCTGAGCAATAAAGACAAAACCAAGCATGTAAAGACCTTAGTTGCAGCCATCAGAGCCCCAGCCACTGTCCCCCCCGTGTCCCCCCACACGTGTACACACACACACACACACGTACACACACACACATACACACACACACACACACACACACACACACACACACACACACACACACCTCCACTTCTGGTTTTTAGAGACACCTGAATGTTGGCTCAGAAGCTGCACGTGAATACTGACTTCACAGTACCACTGGGTCTTGTAAAACCCTCACCATATAAGTTAGTTTTCTGAGTTAAAATATTAGCACCAAGTGAACATTTCATTGCTCCATTCAGCATAGTGCTTGTGAGTGTCAGAGCTGTGAGATCTGTGGGAATCTTCTCATTTTAACATGAAGTGGGTTCCTTAGGACAATGGGTGTGATATGAACACACCCATTGAGGTTGCATAAGAGCCGGTGTGACCACATGCAAACTGCTCTTCTGTGTGTTTTCGGTCTTTCTGGGTAAAGAAGCATGCTCTGAAGTGGCACTGCCCGAACACCAGTGTAGACAGATGAGTGTAGAGTCCACGCATCTTTCACCCCAGCCCTCCATGTCTATGCATCCAGCTAGGCGCAGAATGAAAGTTTTGTAGGGAAAACCCCATCGGTTCTGTATGTGCACAAACTCTTTGTTCCGAACATTATTCTTGAGGTAGTTCGATGTAGTGCCGGCATGCTTGGCACTCAAAGGGTCAGTGCTGTGAGTGGTCTGGAGACATCAGAGAAGCTAGAAGATGTACTTAAGTTACAAGTGGACACTGTCCTTTTGCACAAAAGTTTTGAGACTTCTGAGTTGTGTTGTCCGAGGGGGCCCCAGAAGAAACTTCTCAAGAATACTGAGGGAAAACTATTATATTAGGTACAGGCTACTTTCTTGGTCTCTCTTGAAATACTGATCGATCTTTATTTCGGAGTTTTTTTAATGTGAGTTTTTCCCAGAAGCTGAAGCTGACTTGCAGTAGTCACACTAAGTCCCAAACGTCAGATATTTCATACCGGCGTTACAGCATAGCCTGAGCACTTCACCGACCAGCTCTCTGTTCCAAAAGAGATTATTCTCGGTGTATTGTGAGGACACAATCAGCAGTGTGATGGGCGGCTGAGCGACAAGGCGCACTGCGGAGGCTCCCGCCTGCCTGCTTCTCTGCCCAGTTTAAAACGATTATAGGAATTACGTACTTGTTAACAGTATACAGTACTTCTAAGATTTGCAGTATTAGATTCTTCATGTGCACAACATCTACTGATTAAATTCATATTCAGAATTACTTTAATTCAGAAAGGTAAATCCTTACCTTTATGAAGCTAGAAATCTTGTCTAATTTCCTCTTCTTCTAGTTCATAACATTTTACAATAATAATTAGCATTCTTTATAAAAAGGCGGCTCTGTTCTGTGTCACAAATCTGATCAGACTCCATTGTCATATCTAAGAATCCACTTAGAAAAAATATGTTTTGTGTAACTTTTTCTTAAAGTAAGAATAATATCCTATCATGTCCAATTATTTCAAGAATGTTTACCTCCTGCAGTGCAAAACCTAGTAACAATTTAGTTTCGCTGGGGCAGCACTGAGACATTTTTCTTTTTCTTTCTTTTCTGTTTTGCTTAATGTTTCTTTATGCCTCCCAGACAGACTCTGAGCACAGACACCGTGGTGCACTAACCCAACGCCAGATCACACTCAGGCAGGAGTGTGACTCTGCACTTCGCTTCAGATGTCAGATAACGTCCAGCACGCCCCCTACTCACAACAACTGCACACTTTTTATGCTTCGGTAAAAGGTCCTTTCCAGCCCCCTTTGCCCTTTCTCCACATCCCGCTGCCACAGCCCGTCCCTACAAGCCTCCCGTGCTTGTTCTCCCACGGGGGCTCCCTAGGGCTTCCCTGGTACCTAAGCCAGGGGGAATGGAGTCCGACTTGCAGTTCTGACAGCATGTCCTGAGCACGGCTTGAAGGAGGCAAACTGGGAATGAAAAGGGATTTGATGTCAAAGGCTGAAAAATATTTGAAAATGGCATAATGTAAAAATACAATAGCCTATGTTTACTTCTAAAGTCTGGGAAATACCCTGGTTTGCTGAATTGAAAATTGCAAGTAATTCAAGGGTACATATGCCATACGGGGATTACTGATTTCAGAGAGCAGTGTGATAAAATACGTTCAGCCCTAAAACTTGAATTTTCCAAACTTAAAACTGGTGAGTCAGAGGGCCGTCATTTCTGTGTATTCCTCATCTGCCAAAACGCGCACCCAGTATGAAGCAGAGGAGTGGACTCAAGTTTCATTCACCCCGAGGGACTTGGTGTACCTTGGAATGAAGAGGAAGAGTTGGTTAGTGGGAAATGACTGCGTGTTTTAAAAATACTTCTGTATTCCTGCTGTCCAGCAGAAGAATCTGCCTGTGGGCGGTCAGGAGCAGCCTCAGGCCAACAGGGCAGCAGAGATGGCGCCTTAGACAGCTACTGCCCGCCTACAGACCGGCAGTGCTCCTGGACAGAGGTATAATCTAATCAGGGAAAGAGTCAGTCCATCTGAAAGATTCAAAATTTCAAATTGTACCTCACTATGACCATAATCTAGTTTTCTAAAAGCAAAAAGTCCAAATGAGAGGAAAAATAAATTAATAATAATTATGGGATATGATAACACAATTCTCTCAATAATTGAATGAAGAAATCAGGTAACAATCAATTAGCATAAAAATCTTAATAAGATGATAGGCCATTTTGGATCCAATTGATGTATATGTACACAGCCACGCCAAAGCTACATTCATACAATTGTATTCATAAATTCATATGTAAAGACTTAAAAGAAACTCATTCTCCATGGTTTACATGTAAAGTGTAGAATGTGTCCGTGTTTCCTGCAGTATTTTAAAGAGACAAGCCTGTCTGGTGTCTTTCTGATTAAGCATAGTCAGCCTGCTCCAGGAAATTTCAAGAACCAAAATAAATAGGAAGAGAGAGTATCTTGAGCTTCCGCAGAGCTCCAAAAGCAACCCCTCATTACTGAAAGGTAACTGAAGGGCTCCAGGGCTTCCTTAGCCAGACAACACAGCAAAGCTTTTTCCTAAGAGGAAGGGTACATAGAATGAAATGCTGGTTCAAAGGTGTGAGGACAGGGGTGGGGAGGGAGCCTGAGCAGAGGGTGGGGGGGGGAGGGTGGGCGCGAACGCAGAGCAGCCTCTGCAGGACCAGCAGTGCTGGAGTGGTGCAGGATGGACTTACAGCGATCTGAGAGAAGAGCTCCCTCAGGTTCCACTTTGCCAAACGACCTCATGGGCAGTGAGGGAATGGTGGGGAGACAGGATACTGACATCACAGGGGCCAATTAGCGACTTTTGATCCAGGAGAGAAATGGAACATTTTAACTGGATAGTAGTGCTCTTTCTTAAAGTGATGGAAATATTGATAAAGCCAGTGATTCCTTTTAGTATCTGACATACAACAAGAATATAGTGGTGTTTCTAGTTTGCAAAGCAGACAGAGGATGTAACAGTGCAGCAGACACACAGTAATATTCCGTGCTGACCCGCCCAGGCCGATCAGATACCTGGAGGCTGAGGCAGAAGTTACCACTGGCCTCTCCTTCAGTCTCAGAAGTGTGCAGGCCTAAGGGTGAACTACAAGACCAGTGGCCATGAGGAAAGAAGGATCATTTGTAGTCAGTTTGGAGAAGCCACTTCAGCTTTGGAGATACTTATTCTGGGATATTATTGAAGTGTAAAACTCATTTCCAGAGCTGTGGAGATATGATATTTTGGGAAGAAGATTTTTGGAATTTGAAACTCGGAGTTTGTGAAAATAAAATACAGATGCAAGGAGTGAGATGACATCGTTCAGGATGCTGTATAGGGCAGACCTTTGGGTACTTCCCGCGCAGCACACGAGGGGCTCAGACTCCTGGGGTGCCCTCTCAGCAGCCCCCTCTGTATGAAAGCAGGCTCCCTGGAGACACGTATCATCACTCTCAGGAAGTCCTCCCTCTCTCACTTTCTTTTACCTGTCACCACATGGAGAATGCAAATTACCTCCATGAAAAAGGGGGGTCATCAGTGACCCAAGGAAGGAGAATGCCTGTTCCGATTAGGGAGTGGGGTATTTGTGAAATAAAAGGAGACTACTGTATTTATGGTGTCTCAGAAGAATGACTGAAAAACACTCACTGACAATCACCCTTCTCACTCAGTCCTCAGCCCTGAGATTTAGAACGAAGAACATCTTGCTCCGTGACCCACCGGGCTTTGTGTGGGGTGGTCGTCTCCAGAAGGACACTCAGTCTTCAGAGCTGTGAAGCTCGAGCTAATCTGAGGGGGGACAGGGAGGGGCACGCAGCCCACTCACTCCCCCGTCACCCAGCATCAGTTTCTAACAGAAAAGTTGGTTAAGATGTGTCAAATCACTCTGCATCTTTTAAGTGGTTTACTGTGTTTTCTATTGCAGTAGATAAAATTAAACTTATTTATCAAAATCACTTTGCTTATTTCTTCTTTAAATTTACAGTCTGTTATAGTCTTCAGTGTTTGTCCTTCACATGCAATCACCCTTATACACAGCTGGAAAATGATGTGGAAAAGCACACGCTCAAATACAGCACTCTGATGCTAGACTGCTGAGCTCAGACAGTGCAGGAGAGCCAGGAGGAGCGGGCAGCTGGGCTACTTCTGTGAGATTCTCATGTGTAATTGTCACGCTCTGTGTCAAGAATCCAGGAGCCATCATATCCCGCGCGGGGCCACTGGAAGTTTCAGACTGGCTTTTGAACAAACACAGAATGATAAAAATTGACGTGAATGGCCCAGGATTTGCACCTGAACTTGGAAAGTTGTCCTGAGACACCTGCAACCTTCTGGAGGTTGCTCCTGAGGCTCCTTGCTGGTGACTGTCCTGTCATCAGGTAGGCTGGCATAGGTGCAGAGGTTGGAAAGAAAGGAATCATACAAGGTAGAAGTTTCAGTTGAAAGATTTTACATTCAAGTCAGTTTCCAGAGGGAAGGATTGGACTGTGAAAAAACAAGAAAGATTGAGCCACTCTCAATTTTATGGACAGTTACTGCTTTTTTCTTAGTGTTTTTAATTTTATAATTATCATTTTGGCGTTTTTACTTTTAAGAAAGGTTTTCCTACAGTCATCATCTATTGGATTTTGGAAAAGTCACTAATTGTTGGCCTCAGATTGGACATCTATGAAGTAAACATGCTGGACAGGCTCCTGGACAGGATGCACTGTGTCTGCGAGGCACATGAACACGTGCTCCTTACGACAGACAGACAGACAGACATAAAGGAGAAGGATCAAAATCTACTGTGTCGGCAATGGCGTCAAGCTCATCACTTCCCCTGGGTGCCATCAGTGACCTGTATCCTCCATCACAGCTCCTATGTCCAAACTGTGTCAGCCTACCTCATGCCATCACTTACCAACAAAAACGAAGGTTAAAAAGTATGGAATACGGGCATTGGAATCATCTGCTTGTTATTTTTTATGAAAACATAATCTTGCTGAGAAAATTCTGTGTGAAAATGTTAGCAGACAATCCATGAAATTTAAAAGAAACAATGGAAGCAGCACCACGATTCTTGCAAATGAAGGGGAGAGTTGTTTGCACACAACCTTCTAAAAACTCAGACTGCTGCACAGGTTGGCCACATCTGCTGTGTTGCTTGTAATAATTTTTCACATTCTGCCCCTCTGTTTTTTTAACTTCTTGTTTAGTCTTGACTGGGACCACTATGTAGTAAGTTTTTCAGAGCGAAAACTTTCTTTGCAGCTTTCGTTTCTTGGAGCCACGATGACTCTAAGTACAGCATAAAAGGATGGGAAGAAACAAGTGTTCTTTTGTTCATTTATTTTGCTGAGTTTGAAATCTTTGTTTCTGGGCTTTAAGTAATTGAAACAACAACCCAGCAGCATGCTTTCGGAGCATTCTCTTTGCAACAGTTATTCTGCAAAGAAAATGCCACAAACACAGCACTTTATAATGGTCTCTACATCCTCTGTCGTTATGGAAAAAGGTCAGTCCTCAGTGAGGAAGAACAGGATGTTATTTTTTTCTACTCCAAATGTAATACATAGTATTGGGAAATAACTTTCCAGCAGTATACACCTCCATGAGGAAAACATCCAGAATAACATCGCTTTCCAGGAGAAAATAAGGTAGCCTTTCTTGTCTAGGAACTGATCTTCTATAAATCTACAAAGAAAAACTCAGACAGTACAGTTTAAAATGCTAAACAGCCTCAGGAAATGAACAGAAAACCCTGAAATGATTCAATTTGTGTAGGCAAGATATTTAATTAACTTTTGTAATTTTTTGTCAATATGATTTTGTGTTTAAAAACTGGCTGAAAAATATCAGCATTTAAAATACCCTATGGCTTTTCTTCATTCATAAGTTTGTCAATAAAGCACTGATTTTTATCATGGAGTTGAAAAGTCATAATAAATGAGTCTTTGGTGTACTTTTGCCTCTCAGTAGCCATTATGGCCTAGGACAACTTTTTTCTTCTTTTTTGAGACAGGGTCTCGCTTTGTAGTTCAGGCTGGCCCTGAGCTCAGCCTCAAACTCACATCACAGTAATCCTCCTGCCTCTGCCTCCTGATAGCTGGGATTACAGGTGTGAGCCACCATGCCTGGCACTGTGGTATGTGGTACTGATTGCTGCTGGGTATGAGTCTCCATGCCCAGTATTGTTGTATGTGGTTACCAGGGTTTGAACCCAGGACCTTGGGCTTCCTGTGGTTGAAAAGGGCTAAACAGAGCAAGAACCTTCAAAGCAGGACACAGTAAAGCTTTACCCTGAGATATCAACACAATAAGGAACTTAGAACGGAGCCTGAAGAAGCCATGTTGGTTACTGAATGGACGGGACCAGCTATCTATTGGTGATTTCACTCAGAAAGGTTGAGATCTTCGAGTCCAGCTTCCAGTCCACCCAGGGCCTTCCCCAGGGAGTTCGTACTGCAGTGATGCTGACGGTGGCACACGTGCAGCAGTGACCTGCGGACAGAGAGGTAGTCACCGTCATATGTGCGGTCTGTGATCATTGCACACTTCTGCTGTGTCCCCTGGGCGCTGTGTCTTCAGCAGACTCATGCCAAGCTCATGGTTTCTTCTCTCCTGAAACTGACTTCTCTAGAACATGCCAGCGGCCTGGAGAAGTGTTTTTCTTACTAGATTGAAAGCTGTGGGACTACACTTACTTTGCTCCCATGTGCACTCAGCGCTAGCACAATACAAAAGCAATGAAAGTCTGAGTGAAATCCCACTGCCTGCGTGGGGCCGAGAGCGTGCTCCGCCCCGCAGATCTCGGGTGCTGTGGAGCAGGTGGATCAGTTATCCGGATGCTGTTCAAACCACAGAGTGCATGAGACCCCTCAGTGAGGATTCACAGGAGAAGAAACAACCGTGCCAGCTGCCAGACTCAAAATTCCCACGTTGTCTTCAGGCAAGACATTCTGGTCAAATCCCTCAGTAATCAAACACGATTATTTTCAGGTCTCATCCTGCTCCAGTTCAGAGCCCTAGGTCCTCCTGACATTTCTCTATCACCTCACGCTGGGTCCCTCGGAGGTTCTGTTCACCTCTCACTCACTCTCTTTCTGGGTCCAGATCAGGGTACAACGAACCAAGGAAAATGTCTTCTGCTATTGATCTGGGAAAAGACTGGCTTATCAGGATCCTGTCAAGAGGCAGAGATCTACAGCCTGGAAGTCTGAGATCAAGACAAGCCCAGCACTTGCGGACACTTCAGGGACAGCATCTTCTGGACCAAACAATTCAAATGCAAGGAAAAAAAAATCACTAATCCAAAGATAATAACATGTGCTAGGTCTGGTTGAAAACTATGGTGAGTGATTCAATTTAATAAAATTTATTAGAGCAAAAGACACATCCCCATTAATGTCCCTCAAAATGTTACTTCTTATTCCAAATATGCTATTCCCCTGGCCCTCCCCACTGCCTGAAGCAGCTCTGGGATGCTCCTTCCTGAGTGTCCTGCCTGTCTTCGTGTCCTCAACTGATGCAGAATGTTGACCTTCCTGGACTTTTGACCTTGGGGAAGTGCCAGCGGTTTCATGGTGCCAGGTCTGGAGTGAGGACATGCTCTAAGGTTTTGCTGGCCTGCCTTTCTGTGGATGGCTCCCACCAGCAGTGTGCATGAGAAGGACACTCAAGGAAGTCTTCCAGAATGCTTCAGAAGGCACAAGAGAGATAAGTGTGTTGGAAGCAAGCGGTGCATTCTGAGGGGAGCTAGTGGTCTTTCACTATAATGGTGTTTTTGACGTGAACATCCACTGTAGTCTTCAAATGCCCCTTGTGAGTCGGCACTTGGGAATCACTCTGGGAGAGACGATGGAAGATGGGATTTTTCCAGACAGAAGTCCATTCACTCAGAACCTGCTTGAACAGCACCCGGGCCATACGAGGGCTGCAGCGTCGGGACAGAGGCCGAGTCTGCTCACCTGTTCAGGCCGCCACGCTTAGGAGAGAAATTCCGTACATAGCTTCTCCCGCTGAGGCATGTTGCACATTCTATAAAACAGACTCTCTTGTTGGATCCCATCACCGAGGGCCTTCTGTGGCAGGAAGCTGTACATCACCTGAAGGTAGAAGGGTGTAATTCGTGCCTCAGAATTGACAGTGAAAGCTGTAACGTTCAGCTTTTCTTGATATATGATTCTAGAAAGCTAATTTGCGTGGATACATAAACTTGCCTTCAAGGAAAATACCATTTAAACAAGATTATGAATGTAAAATACATCAATTAAAATATCTTACTATGCACCATTTAAAAACATCATTAATATTCATTAACTGTTATTGGTCTAAGATGTTATATATTCATGACTGATGGTAATGCACTGAATGGGATTATAATTGTCATATGATATACAGCCAGTGCCTCATTCTTACATGAAAATCTGCATAAATAGTCCCTAATGATTTCAAATACTTGATCATGTATTCGTTTCCAAGACTTATATTGAATTTTGGACTTAATCATCACTGGAAAGGTTTTCATCTAATCTTCCTAAAGGCACATTATATAGTAAATAGATACTTGTTACACATTTTTAAAAATGAGTGCATTTCATATACTAGTACTTCTATCACACATAAATAATTTCACTAAATAAAACAGAGTAGTGGGGGCAGGGAGACGTTTTCACACTTGAATCCCAAAGATTACAAAGTCCAGGGAAGCATGTTGCACATTTGCTCTGAGAAGAGGGATTGTAACTTGACCTGCTATCTCTCAATGCTGACTTCCAACTTCCATATCGTCGGGCTGCACAACTGGATTTTCTAATTATAGAAATGGAACAGCAGGGTTTTTGTCTTCTTTTGAGGAGGGCATAATTGAAATGTGCATTCTAGGAGAATGAGCTCTGCTGTGACAAGGAGGCACTGGGCAGGAGGACTGCGGGCCCCGAAGCCTGCTGGCCCAGCCCACAATTTCACGCGTCTGCAGGAGCAGCTTCCGGTGATGGCATCACACCCACACGCTGGGTGTCCCTGGGGAGGGAGCACCCCTCAGTCCCATGGGAGGAGTGTCACATATCCGTGTAGAAAAGACCAACAAATCCGGCCAATAGTTTTCTCTTACACAAAGTATATTTTAAAAATTAATTTTTATTCTCCAATTTTTGTAAAAGTAAATAAATATGCATCATATACTACATAAAAAGAATATTCTTTGACAAAATTTTATGTATTTGATTAATTCCACATGAAGCTGTCCCTGACTAGCCAGCATGTGATCTTGCTTCAATGATAAAGGAAGTAAAACTAAAACCGGCATTTTCATGAAAAAACTTAAATTAGAAGTAAGAGAAGCACAGCTCACGCAAAGAGCAGAGCGACCCGCACTGTCTGCCTTCACGATCTGGAGACTGGGCGACCAGTCCGCCCGAAGCTCTGGGCCGCCCCGAGTGAAGATGAGCCACGGTGCCGGGCGGGCGGCATCGCCTCAGCGATGTCCCGAGCAGGTGGCTCCGCGTGCACGACGGCAGCTTCGTTCCCGGGACCCCGCGCGGCACACAGCGCAGTGGAGCGCGCCGCTCCGCGGGGATCCGCGTGAGCCCGCGTTCTGGGTAGCCGCATTGGTGGGTGAAGCTCAGTGTCGGCACTCGCCTCCTGGTTCTCGGTTCTGAAGGGCTGAGGGAGCTGAGGAACTTAGGGCACTTGTCATTGTTTTCCAACTTTTAGACACACACACTACCTAATGACCAGTGAGCCTAATGCGGAGATTAGGAATTCAACCCAGGAGCATCACAAAATGAAGGCTGGTTCGTTCCTCTTTGAGTTCTCTACTTGGCGTCTGAAGCCCAAGTGAGGATCAAGGCCTTTAACAAAAACCCCGTTGTGCGGTTTGCCATGTTATCATAGGTGTCCTAAACAGTAGAGATCAGTGTATGAGACCAAGAAAGGGAGAAGTCTCCAGTCCAACTTCCCGGACACCCGCAAGAGGCACCGGAAACAGGAGTCACACCAGTGTGTGTGTGAGGAATAGCAACTCTTTCCTAGCAGCTAACCACGCAGAGCTGCCCTTCCCAGCAGCCCACGGTTACTACTGACAATCTCGCAGTGGGTTAAGCTTCTTGGGTGTAAAGTCTTGAACCCCTCATAGTAAAACACTGCACCACAGGGAAAAAGCTAGTGACAAATAGGCTGAGAGTCTTGCTTTCGTTTTTCTCCAGTGTCTCTCAAATGGATTGATCTATTGATTAGGTCCATGTTAATCAACCAGAGAATATCCTGTTGCTGGCCCAAAACGGCCCTGCTGTGTATCAGGCATGATTTGTCACCGCCTGTGCCCACCCAGCTGAGTGCTGCGTCCCAAGTCACGTGTCCTGTTTAGTGTCCACGGATGGCACTCAGAGGCTGAGGGAGATGCGCCAGCTCGCCCCACAGGACACCAGGTGCTACACTAAATCATTGCACGGGTGCTCTAAGCCTTGGGAAAGAGACACCAGGACTTTTATGAAGAGAAAAGAGGGACTCTGGGTCCTGGTGTGCAGTCTGTGCTCGCTGTGCCAGGACCAGCTGAGCTCCTCGGCCCACGAGGAGGCCCAGGGGACGAGGACCAGGGAGAAGAGCGGTGCAGTCGCAGCTGCTGACACGCAGGCGTAGGCGGGCCGCGGGCTCAGCCTGCCCTCTCCCCAGGGGACCTGCCCGGTCACCAGCCAGGAACACGCAGAAACTGAGCAGTGCACGGGTTTCAGGAGTTGCTGGCAAGCTCAGCAGTCGGAAGCGGAGCTTCCCCGCTTGACCAGAGTACAGGAAGCAGGACGTCTAGTCAGAGCGAAGTGGTTGGAGTGAAGGCGTTCATTGCTGCGGCTTGAGAAACACACTGGGCAGGAGGAGACTAAGCAGATGAGCACCAGCTCCTCTCCTCCGTACCCAAGAGGCGTGAGGCCGACCTCTCGCCACCGCGGGAGGGCTAGGTCACATGCCGTGGTGCCTCACCGCTAAGGTCGGAAGTGTCTCAGGGCAAGGCGAATGCTCTCTCTCAGCTGCACATCTTCATCTGTAAACACAATCACGCATCTAACTTAAGTCCTGGTATTCAGCAAGGGGGTCCAGCTGGGTGGGTGCGTGTAACAGAATCACTCCTGACGCTCTGAGCCTGGACCAGGACCTAGGGAGGCATCAGTGTAATTGAACGGCAGGAAATCTCAGCACAGTCTGGTGGCTTCACTAGTTCTTTGCTGTGAAGCGCTGGGTTTGTTCTTCCCCAGCTGAGAGATAAGACTGACAGAGTAGCACGCACAGCCTGGTGCTGGGAACAAGAAGTTGAGAACTTCAGAGAGCAGAAGAGACCCAGATTAAGAAAACTTAAATGTAGTCCAGAGTGAGGACGTGAGGAGAAGAGCATAGCGACTGAGTAGATCACGTGTGGTAAATGCAGAGCGAGGGTCCCAGCTTCCCATAGCACTGTGGAAGGCACGGAAAGAGACGGCATCTGACAGGCGGCCGAAACAGCCCTTCCACGTGGATCCCACAAAGCTCGCTGAACACACACGCTGTGCAAACCGTGGTGCCTAAGAGTGAGGGCAGGCTTTATCTGGTAAAACTACAGGGCAAAAACGTGCCACTTCCTACCTGTGAGGCTGGAAATGAAGTCAGGGGAAAACATGCGCGTCCTTCAGCCGGACGGGCTGCCTGAGACACACGGGCCGAGCCGGGAGGCAGATTAGGCGCACAGGGCTGGTGCAGGGAGGACGGAGGGACACAGAACATGTGGGTGTGAGGAGCGCTGAGCCTCGGCCTCGGAGACGGACACCGACGGGCGAGGCAGTGGCACCGAGATCTGTTTAGAAAAGCACCGTATGAAGCGTTCTCATGATCACTAGACATGTCTCTACTTCAGACAGCAATGTGTGTGATTATTTTAGTAATGGTCCCATCTGTAAAAAGGAGCATTAAGGAGCACGGTCAGCATTCTGCACAGATCTTACTTCCATATAACATAAAGCAGCAAGGTCTGCTCAGTACCATGCGGGTCTGTATGTGAACTTCAGTTACTGAGCAGAATGTAACCTGGGAATGTGCATATCGCAGCCTCTTTCTCAAGCCACTCTCCTAATTTAAAGCGTAAAAATCAGAATTTCACGACTTGCAGCTAACACATTTGACGTGACTCCACTGTCCTGCGAAGTCGACGTTCCAACGTTTTACAAGCTCCCTCCCCAGCAGACACATTACTCATTGTCTCTGCCTCACTTTCTTTTGACAGATGGCTTCGGGTCAAAATCAGGCCCCAAATCAGTCAGAAGCTCAGTTCATGCCCAACCCACACACTCACAGCCTTCCGGCCACTGCCTGGACTTGCGAGACCTAACAGATGGCTCTTCCTCCCACCCACTCTGAAGCGGCGTTTCTGTTATCACCACACTATCAGTATCATGAATTCAAGATCTGTTTGTTCTAGTGAAGTCCGACTTCGCCTTCCTCTGAAGCGGCTTAGAAATATGACTGAAGACTCCAGCTCCTCGGGCTCTCAGGATGACATGGAACTTGGCTGAACTTTGAAATCAAGTCTACGGCTCTCGCTGCTCTCCCACATTCTTTTGTTTGTGTTGGTCTCTCACAGACACGATGTCCCTTTGATCATCCCATTCTTGGTGTCCACATTAAAACTTACAGAGCTGAGCCACAGTTTCCCCAGTAAATAGGCATGACAAATTACTGCCACAATATTTCTCTTCTATATGAATGAAAGATAACTCTTTCCAGGTATCTAACACTATTTTTTTCCTCCTGAATTTTCAAGAACTTTATGACTTCCTGAGTCAATCCAAGAATATAATAAAAGCTACAAATGAAATTAGTATGTATCCCAGAAGTTCTGAACTTCCAAAGGTAAGTTTTACTAATGAGTAGTATTTTTTCTTCACATGAAGACAATTAATTAAGATTTCAAACATCATTGTTAGCTCCATCCCAACACATATTTTCACCAACTGTACACACCTAGCTCCATTTCCACACACAATGCCCAGGGAGTTCCCAGTGGGAAGCAAAGGATTCTTTGACTTTCAGGTTCCACAAACCTGACAAGCTATTTGCTAATCTCAGTGATGGCTCCACTGAGGAGTTTATCTTTGTTTTTCATTGCTGGTACTTCCAAAAGGGCCCAGGAGTTCCTAGGAGTCATGTATTTGGACACTTGTAGCATTAATCTTCATTTCTTATTTTTGTTATGATGTAAAGTTTTTTCCATGCAAAACCTCTCCATGGCAGCATGAAGCTGTCATAATTCCTATTCACTACAGTACTTTTTACTTCAGTGAATTTTCAGTTGAGAAACTATACATATGACCTTTCTTATGCTGTGTGTTCTTCCTCTAAGCTGGACATTGACTTAACGCTCATCAAACTTTGGTTGCCTCCTGAAAGACTGGAGGATCATGAGTGTATAGTCTTTATTCATTTATTCTTGAAATATAAGTAGGCTAGGAGTGGAAATAATTAAACAAATATTTCCTCAATAGTGGAGGATTCTTACAAAATTCAAAGTAGAAAAATGCACTTGAGAAGATTAGGATTAGTGAATAGCTTTATGTACCAGACTTGAGCAGATTAAGAGCTCAGTTGTGGAGTCTTGTATCTTCTATGCTATAAATATATGGCAGTATGATAAGTAGCCATTTGTCACCCTACCCACTGAAATGTGTTAGATCTTCAAACAAACCAGAACCTCTAGTGTACAAAAGAATGTCAAGATGAAAGACATTCTATTCTTCCTCAATTAAAACACTCAAGTTGAATTTCAATTATTTTTCCCTTCACTTTTATCACATCTTACTCAAATTAAAAACACAAAATGTGTGCTCTCTGACTGTTGTAATAATTGTCAGGGACCACGTTCTTATGGAGGAGGCACAGTGTCCCACAGTGATGCCCACGGGGCTCTGCAGGTCCTGAGTAAGGACAGACCCCTCTGGATTCCACCCTGGGCCCTTTGCTAACTCCTCCTTTACATCTGACCTTGTGTCTTCATCCCACAGAGCTGCAAAACTAAGCCAGGTTCACTTCTTGTCATCTTCTGGCTTTGAGAGATGCAGCTGTCCAAAGATCTAGATTTTCATGCTGTGCATTTTTCTACTCCTGCCTTTTTTCTTATCTATTATATCTCGATCTATACTGATTCACACTTTGTAAAATAATAAACACAAGAGCTAGCATTGTTCCATTCGCACATGTGCACAAAGAAGGAAATTCTGTTTGGAACTGAAAATACATGCTGGGTGTCTGCATGCTAAAGGCTGATGCCCAGGGTACAGGGACTCAGAGGTGCAGTCTTTGTGAAGGTGTTGGCACCTGTGTAAGAAGAGGCATGGCCAGAGGTGGCCCCTGCTTTCTGCTGCCCAGCGGAGGAGGATGTAGTATAGGAGCAGCTCCCTGCGAAACAGGAAGAAGGACCCTCCCAGGAACCCAACCCTGCTGGAGGCCTGACAGTGAAATTCCAAGGAGAACTGTGAAGAACCAGCGTTGGTGTGTTTTAAACCATCTGGTCTAGTGTGTTCACGTCTTCAGCACAAACCAAGATGCCATTATGCTAATAATTCACAGAAAAGGACTCACCTTTGAAGAGAAATTGCCTTAGTTTTCTCTAGCAATATTAACATTAATAGAACATCGGATACAATTTAACTTGTTTTATATATTTAATCACACTTTTTTCCTGATAGTCCTTCAGAAAATATGAAACATATTATTAGGGGCCCAACTGCATACTTGCTATGCTTTTCATACTGCATGTGCTAGACTGGGGGGAACACTGACTCACAGGTGATTGTCCAGGTATAGTTCCTCCAGGTCTGGGGTGGATGAAATGATGGACAAACTCTACTCTGATCATGGAAGTTGGACAGAAGAGTTCAGCAGTGTATGTACACATGATCTGCAGCACACAGCTGTCTATGAATACTCGGACGAGCTCACACACTGAATCACTTTGAGATTCATGCTAAGACCTACTAAGTTATTTAGAGGTAGTATATTGCCAGATAAAAATCATCTGGCTCATGTTATGTTTATTCTTTACCCTTCAAAAATGTTGCAAACTTCTATTCCAAAAGTCATCACATTATTACTCTTCCATTACCATGGGGAAATTTAATTATAACATGGGCGTTTTATGATAGAAAGCTTCTGGTATCAATAAATGCTACATTAACAAATGGAATTATATCACAGAAAACATTTATGATGCTGAAGAGTACATAACCTGCATTTACAGGAGCATAATTAAATTAGGGTTAGTGAATAGCTTTGTGTACCAGACAATAATTTCTAGCACTGGAACACATTAGGAAAATGGCTAGAATTGTTCATTATTTTTTCAAAGGACATTAAAAGTGACAGAAATCCTGAAATATCACTTGGCTCCTTTTTAGACTATAAATGAAACAGAGATACTGGTGGTTCAGACATTTATTTAAGAGAATTACAGCTTCTGTTTCAAATTGTAATTTTAGCCCTTTCCTAGTTTAATCTGAAAAAAACCTTTAAAAATAATAGAAGATAAGATTTATAAGAAAAATCTCAACTTACAACATAGTTTTATTACTTTCTCATATTATCACACATTTCAACCAATAATTACCTGAGAATGTTTAGTCTTAGAGGCACTAAGAGAACACTGAATAAACCAGTGAATAAGAAATACATATCTGAGTGTAACTTCAAAAGCGCTGTGCTCTCAGGATATATGTGGCTCACTGAGGTTCACTCCGACGATCCCCGCCTTAGTTGCTTTCCCAGGTGGGTTAAAAATCCTTCACCCACAACGTGCAGGAGAGTGATTCACTTTTAGCTGACAGTGTCAGCCTGCGGTCAGCTGACTAGAGGGCAGAAAGTATGATGGAGGCAAAGTTACTCAATGTTTGGCAACCAGGAAGAAGAGAGAGTGAAGGGAGGGCTCAGAGAGGGAGGACAATCCTGCCAAGTCACCTGCAGGGGCCCGCCTCTTCTGACCAGGCACGACCTATGATGTGTGGACAGCTGGGAATTCCTACGTGGGTGAATCCGCTGAGAGGCATGGCATCCCATGACCTCCTCACCTTCCAAAGCCGCCTCTCTGAAAACATGAACTTTCTGGAGAACATTCGAGATCTACACCATAGCGTTCTGACCCTTAAAGGCTCACACCCATCTCATTATACAAAATCCTTTGATTCTCTCTCCAGCAGTTGTCAGTCTTAACAGTTCTAGCTCAAAGTCAGAAGTCTCCCCTGAGACTCAAGGCAAACTTTAACTGGGGTCCTAGTGCAAGTAAAAAGGAAGTTAAACACAGCTGACACAATGACAGAGGGTCAACGTTCCCATTCCAAAAGGAAGAAAAGGGTATGAAAGGACCTGAGCCAAAATTAGACTGAACAGCAGGGCTGACATTAAACCCGACATCTGCATGTCCGGCAGCCAGGGTAAGTCCAGAGAAGATGTGGATTCCCAAGGGTTGTGCACCACACCCGCTCTGTCGTTGGTGGCTGCAGGCCTGTGGCCTCACTCTTGGGAAAGCTCTGCCTGCTGCCTTCGGCTTCCTTAGCACATGTTCCTGAGGAGGTCTCTTTTCCAGAAAGACTGAAAAGTTTCCACAACATTCAGCTGTGTTGTGTAGCCCTTATCCTCTCTGTGGAGCTGCAAGGGCAGTCAATGGCACTAACGTCACAGCCTGAGTGCTGGGCCACCTGGAAGTTTCCTTCGCCACATTTCCTTCACCAGACTTATTATCACTGCCCTTAATCTCCATCTCTTTCAAGGTTTCAGTACACAAGCAAAATGCAAAGTTTCTGCCCGAGGAAAACATACTTGATTTCTATTCCAACTGCTAATGGAGTACTTGTTCCCAAAAGAAACCCGCCATACCTGGACTTTACTATTGCATTATTGGTATTCTGGTCTCTGAGTTCAGTTCGGTATCACTCATTAAGTTTCTTTTTTTCTTTTGTTTCTGTCTTTCTTTCTTTCTTTTTTTTTTTTTTTTTTTTTTTTTTTTTTTTTTTTTTTTTTTTTTTTTTTTTTTTTTTTTTTTTTTTTTTTTTTTTTTTTTTTTTTTACTAAACTGAGTTTGCTTGTACATTTTAGGAATACGTTATGATTGCATTCCTCATTATGAATTTGTATCTGTATGTGATCAACATCTCTAAACCCTTCCAAACTCTTTCTATGAACCATTTTCAAAAGTTTCTGAATTACATGGTTAGATACAGTCACAGTTGTGACCCAAACTCTGGGGTCTTACTTGCCAAAATCTCTTTACTTTCCTGTTGTTGGATACAGTATAAAACATATACCGCCTAAAGGAGAAGGTGTTTTGTCTGACTCATGGGGTCCATAGGAGCCACAGGGTCCACAGGGGAGCGGAAAAGCCCTGACAGGAAAGTTGCCTGTGTCCTGGCAGTCAGGAAGCAGAGAGAAGAAAGGAAGGCACTGAGCAGGGAAAAGTGCCCTCAGTCACTGCCCAGTGATGTCCCTCTTCCAACCAGGCCCGTCTCTCTAACACCACCTACAGCCCTAAGCTGGTGGACAGTCCAGCCCAGTGACAGCCTGCAGCCCGTGATACAGTCACCTCCAGAAGCCCACCTCTGGACACCAGCGCCCTCTGAGGAGTTCTGGATCTGAGCTGTGACAGCCCCTCTGTTATAAACCCCTGAGGGCTCATATCAGAAGGTGGGGCCCTTGAGCTGGGATATTATAGGGGATGGAGTTGGGCTCATGTCTCAAAATTACTGATCACTAACTTCTGTGGCTTTGTTTTGAAAATAAGGGTGATTTTCTAGTTTTAAAGAAAGAACCATATGAGGTGCTTGTGTTAGAGAATGGAGATTTAATTTATATTCTTAGGAAGTAAAACTTTATGCCCTGTATTTTGTTCACTGTCAAATTGGCAACTTTCCTGTTCATGTTTTCTTTAGTCATATAAAGAGATTACAGCACTACCAAGAAGTGTCTATGGAAACGAAGTGAAGGCATCTTCACTTTGTTGGTGGTGGTGGTAGTTGTTTGCTTTTTAAAATTTGACCCGATGTCACTGCGACAGCCTAATATTCCTTCAGGAAAATGACAGTAAGGTAAAGGGAAAATAGACTTCAAGCTAAAAACATTTACCTGTGAAGGTCTCTTATTACAGATTTAAGCAGGCTGGTTTCTAAACTTGGTAAGGAGAAATAATGCTTCAGTGGACAGAAAACGTGTGTTTTACTATAAAAAACATTATCTTTTGTCACGTAACTGACAAGTTGAGATCATGGAGCCGAGTAGCCAAAGCTGGAGTCCGCCCGAGGTCTGCTGCTTGGCTTTGTGGAGCCCCAGTTGGGGCTGTGAACTGTGCTCCTGCTGCTATAGCAGCAGATGACATGGGGGAATGCACCCCACTGCAGACGGGGTGAGGTCCAAGGGAGTCCCTTCCGCGGAGAGAACTGTGATTTTATCAAAGTGAGAGTCCCAAAAAAGGAGAAAGGGTGTGAGAATGGGAAGCCTCTGGTCTTTCACAGCAGGGACAAGTCAAACTTAAATGTCCACAGCACTCTTTAGGAAACCCTTGTCTTTACTTTTAAATACAGCAGTGGTCAAGAGAGGAAAAAATAATGATACAGAAAGAATCCAGCCGCAGTAAATCCTCCTCAGCTCAAAATAAATGACTGTTGAGCACAAGTTTTTCCCACATATTGCCAGCTTCCAATACATGTATACTGACAATGAAGGAAGCACTTGTGGGCGGGCTTGGTGTGGTCCTTGTAGGGCAAACTCACCTCAGTGTGGTTCCGGGTTCTGACCCAGGGACTCCCAGAGCAATAGTCAAAAGGATGAAAACCGCTTCTTTACTGCATGTGCACAGCAGCTTCTCTCCAGAGGAGCTCCAGAGTCTCATCGACCATCAGTTGCCGTCTCATGATTTTACATAGTGAACCTCGTGCAGCCCATACCGACCTCAGGGCTCCGCAGTCCTCACCTGGAGGTTTAAGGCGTCCACTAGTGCCACCAGTGACTGATTACAGCTCGGCTATTGCGTAGTTGCTTCAGCTGCTCCAGTGGCTGCTGGACTTCTCTACGCAGATTAAATAATTCCATACATGTCAGGTAACATCATTCAAAGGCCTCGCAGGCATCAGCCAACTCTTCCTAAATGCAACACCAGTTTCTCATTCTTTCATTTTGAGTCATTCGACAGCAATTCATGTCAAACTTTATGTGTCAAATCTCAAGTTAGAAGCTGTGAATATAGAAGTTGTCAGAACTTGTGCCCTCAAGACTCTTACTAGCTTAAGTACGGGAATGTGCATGTGAATGTTGATAAGATTTCAGTATGGAAAGAGCTAAATGATTACAGCTACAACATATCTTTAAGAGCCATGGGGAGCACTGTGAGGGGAAAATCAAACATACATGAAAGACCGTCATGTAAACTCAATCTCTGAATGCGCGAAGGTAGTTCCACATCATATTCCCCTATAGATGTTGTCTTGGATTAGTTATTAATGGAATTTTCACTTAGGCGTCTGGTCCTTTGCACCCTTCTGTCAAGCACCTGCACATAAAGCAGCTTCTCCTCCTTCTCTGGTGAACACTGCATCTCTCATGCAGAACTCCTCCCTCTCATCTCCATGTACCCAGGCCTCCTCCCTTGCTTTGCTCCGAGTGGAAGTAGTAGCAGTGGGAGTCAGGAAGGCGCCATACTTGTTAATCACGTCTTAGTAAAGCCATCATTCTGTAGAACTATGACAGAAACTCTTTTCTCTTTGTCTCTCAGTGAGTCTGTTGTTTATGTACAGGAAGGCTGTTGATTTTTGAGTGTTGATCTTGTACCCAGTTACTGTACTAAATAATCTGGAGATTAAGTGAGAACACACTATGATTCCACCTCACTCCAGGAATCAAAAAATCAACCAAGAACAAATGCTGATGGGGCTGTGGGAAGAAAGGAACCCTTCTGCACTGTTGGTGAGATGTAGACTGTGGAACCACTGTGTGGAGATTCCTCAGAAACTAGGATTACAGGTCCCATTTGGCCCTGCTATTTTCCTGCTAAGGATATACATGAAAGAATTAAAAGAATCATATCATGATGACATGTGTGCACCCATGTTCATCGCAGCATAGTTTGTAATAACTAAGTCTTGGAAACAACCCAAATACCCATCAAGTGGAGACTGGATAAAGAAAATGTTGAGGTTTTTTTATTTTTTATACAATTGATTATTACTTAGTGATAAACATGATAAATCAGGGACATTTGTAGCACACCTTAAGGTCATACTCTTAAGTGAAGTAAATGAGACACTGATGTGTAAATACCACACCATTTCTCTATTATGAAAAACTGAAGGTAGAAATGAGGCCCAGAATGTATAATAATTATTGTCAAATAGAAAGAAAATGTTCAAAGGGAAATGGCACTGGGGGGGGCAGGGAAAAGCAAAGAAGGGAAAGAAAAAAATTGAGGTAAAAAAGGATAAAATGGAAGTAAAACTTATGTATATCAGGAGTGTGACAAGTTGAAGAGCGGGCAGGAAAACGGGAAAAAACTAAGAATCAAGATATATTATGCATGGATACAAATTGTCAGTGGAGAATCTGATTATAATGTATTCCCAAAAGCTAGAAATAAACTCAATTTATTAAAAAAAAACAATGTGATGTGCAAACCACGTTCAGAAAGATGGGTCTGTGGGGAATATTCTGGTGAGACAGGATCTCAATGTCTTCATCAGAGTCAGGGCAGAGGGAGCTGCATTTCTGTCCCCAACTGTGGTGGCCAACCTTGAACTCATTAATTATTCTATACTGTGTAATCATAGCATTAGACCAACGAAAATCTCAATTGTGTTTGGTCTATTATCACATTTGTCAGGCATTTTTCTCCACTTAATCCAAGGAAATCCTATTTCTTAAGAATGTGGGTAGCATTTTCTTGAAAAAAATTTCATTGTGTCTTAAAATTTTAGCATTAAAAGATGAATATTAGAATCTTTTCCTATTAGTTGACTCAAAATATATCTGTTGAGCATCTGGCTATCTCTCATATTAAAGTTCTAATCCACAATACCTATGATACAGACTCAGATTTGTTATAAATGTGCTATGCTGCCCTTCCTAATACACTGCATTTTACTTTTCTTCTTTGAAATATCTTCATTATTTCAATAATGATCTCAATTTGCAAGTCATTCAAAAATAATAGTTTACATCATTTGATAGAACAGAATTGTTTTCTTGCTCAACACTCCTATTATAAGACATAATTCCTGGACATACAAATTTTAAAGAAAGAATACAGTTTTTAAGCAGTTGCAAATAAGATTACTGCATTTAAAGAGTGTTGAGGGAATCTAGGACATTTATAAATAAAAAGTTGCATTGTGCCTTAGGAAAGAAAATAACTTCTTTGTATCTACTTCTCTTCAGCTGAGAGTTTCCTAGAATTAAAACATGAGAAAATCTGACTATAGGATTGTTTTCATAATACCAGTAATTTACTGCATAGAAATCTTTCTAATAATAGATGACAGCAAAATCATTAGGAATACTGGTGACAAATTTTGGAATACTAAATACAGGAAAAGTATTAAAGCTGGAATCTAAATCTAATTAAGGTTCAAAGTAGTTAGTGTATTTTAATTTCCAATCCCCATATGTTCTCAAAACCATGATATTTATTAAGAAGTTCTGCTACAATTAGAGGGCTTAAATGAAAGAATGTCATTAGTTTAGCTTTGGACTCTGAGAGTAAACCTCTCTCCAACGCTAATGACTCTGTAGAAAGCCTGGATTTGTCATGGAAATGTAACAGTTTCAACTGAGCGGTAATAGGGAGTAAAATAAACTAGTCTTTCCTTCTTGATTTTTTCCTGTTTTTCATTTCAGAGAAAGTTTTTCCTCAGACATTCAGAGCTCTGTTGATAATACCAAGAAGTCAAGGAATCACCAGTGTCTGACTTTAGAAAAGTCAGGAAATAATCTTGGTCAAAAGCAGAGTCAGACGGAGGACCAAAGAAATGGAAGCTCCACTGCGTGGTCGGTCTGGACCTTGATCACGACTCAGCAAACATTCGCCATGACGCGTGTTCAGGAAAGAGTCAGCTCTTAGCACTCTTGAGACTTTAAATGAATGTGAACCAGGTAAAATTCTTGGCGTTTTACATGTTTTGTGTGCAACTTGTTCAACTAAAAGTTTGTAATGATATTTAATCATTTTGGTAATTTTATATTAGAAGTACTTTTCAAAATATTTGATTTATAGAGACCTAACCTGAAAATAATGTTTAACTCAAAATTTATTTTTAAAATGTCCTGTGGGCTAAATTTTTGGAATACAAAGTTAAATAGTAATCGGTTGACCTTCTTGGAAATTGGTTATGCTGACAATAGAACTGTCATAAGTAGACATTTTCACAAGGCACGGTGAGTGTTAAATTGGACCGTGTGACGCAGAAAAGTTGGCTGCTTGAGTTTGTGGCGATGTGGGTTTCTGCAGGTTGCCAAGTCTCTTCCTCAGTTACTTTGTTTCTAAGTCTGAGGTGGTAATGTTACACCTCCTCACAGATCTGTTGTGAATAATAGATTGTGTGTGTGAGGAAACAAAGCATAAATAAGTTAAAGAGCAAAATAAAAGACAGGTAACATGAAGCAGGGAGGTAGATCTTCCCAAGGGAAGGGGACCAGGGTGTGCAGGGGGCGGGTGTGAGAAAGAACTAAGATGTGTGGTGAGACCAGGAACCGCGCAGTCGGTACGACCCCTGTGAACATCAAGCACACTCTGGTACAACACAGTGGCGCTGGGCAGACGGGACTCAGCAAATGCTGTGTACATTATGGTTACGCAAAAGAGTTCTCCTGGAGTCGCACCCTTAGGAAGCAGCGGTATTAGCTAGGACTGTTGATTATCATGGAGACACAGAAGAGAAGCTGATGGCCCGGAACTGAACCCAGGATCTCATCTTTGAGTTAAGGGTCCCAGATAAACGGGCGCGTAGGCAGCCTGCTTATGACTAGCCTCCAAGTGGAGCGATTTTCCTCTCCCACACGGGACTCGGAAGACACCCACACTGCTTTCCACTGATCTGCCCTGTGACAAGTCCAGGCTATGAAGTACAGATTTGACCCCAAAGGAATTGAGTGTGAGAATTTCTTCATGGGGATTACAAAATGGGAGTTATGGGAAATTTGGTCACAGGATGGCTGGTCACATCGCTGACACATCTCGCCCAGCCTGGGGTTGCCACTGACCCCGCGATTCTGTGCTTCCCCAGACTGGTCCTAGCTGCTCGCTGGGGAATGTCGACAGCAAGGATGGAGTAACCAGGGCTGCGGTGAGAGAGGACGCTGCCTCCTCTGGACTGGGCTGCCTTTCCTGCACAGGCCGGTGCGAGATGCCGGGAGCTGCCCTGGAGGGGTGCACAGAGATGCAGGAGAGCGGCAGTGAGTGCTCTCCGACTCTGCTTTACAGACACCTGAACAGCCAGCCTGGCTCCACAGAGGGCACGCAGGCGACTCTGGTCTTTGAGAAGCGCCAACAGCCAGCACAGAAGGGACAGCCCCTCCAACAGTGTGGGCACAGGTCAGGGATGCCACCACGGGTAGCAGTCAGCAGGAGTGCCTGCACCAGGTCAGGGTTCCGTCTGGGGAGACGGTGCCAGTCAGCCGAGGTCCCCACTCCTGAGACTCACGTCTCAGGCACTGAGGAGGTTAAAATACAGAAGCAGGGAATCTGAGAGAGAGTGAGCAGCCCGGGGAAAGAACCGACTGTGTTTACTACGCTGTCAGTGTCCTGAGAGAGGCCCCTCATCAGGGCAGGAGGAGGCGTGGCTCAGTGGAGTCGGCCTGTTGATGGTCGCAGGAAGCCAGGTGCTCAGGCCCTGAGACCAGAGCTTGCAGCAGATTGATCGGAGGACATTTGAATACTTAATCAGGAGCAGAGGAGTCTGGGACTTTGCAGCACTGCTACTCTTTTTGTGCAGAGGATGCATGGGCTCACAGGGTGACAAAGAGGCACCAGACACAGGTCACTTTGGATGGCCCTGGGAGTGACACGCCTCAGTGCACCAGTAACATGAATTTAGAGAAACAGGCCTTAGAACGAGCCCTAACTCTGCACTCTGAGCAGACCTTCTGAAACCCTGTGCTCTTGGGGGCATCAGGAGGTAGTTTTCTTCTTTGCAAAAAATAATTTTCAAAATTATTTTGCAAAAATAATAAATTTGGTAAATTACAACACAGAAGCATCGTATATGGCACTTCTGGACTGCAGGGCTTCCTCTGTCCTCTCTGTTGGTGACTGCTGGAAGCCAGGTTTTCAGTGAGGGAACAGACAGCGTCAATTCCTCGCAGGGAGATCCCTAACATTGCTCAGCAGCTACTCAAGAATCTGCTCTGTGCCGGGACCCTCATTTAGCGTAGGAAGCAGAAATGTGGCATTTTGCCTTGAACCTGCTTCCCTGGATTTAGTGCTTTTATCAAAAAGAAAGAAAACAAATAAAATGGTAGGTGGACAAATTGATGTCATTTAATCAAAAGCATGAAGATCAAACAAACCCCAGAGACAGTGCATGTCATCCCACGGGACTCCTAACCGTGGGCGTTGGGGGTCGGCAGGAGGGGCAGGACGAGGCCACCTCAGCATACTTCCAGAGGCACACAGGAAGCACGGGCTCAAAGCACAGGTGAGACACAGGTACACAAAGACAAAAGAAACACAGAAACTGAAACTCTGAAAGGAAGCAGGAAAACTGAAAGCACTGTGCCTGGTTGAGAGTGATTGTGGGATTTGAGTTCTAAGCGGGGAGAATCCAATGTGCTGTCAGACCAGGATCCACTATGCAGACAAATAATCAGGGTCCTGCTGCCAGTGGAAACAGGGCACCAGGCAGCAGGCATAAGGCAAAGTGAAGTCCGCGCAGCCCCGGCCCCTTAGACTTCAATACTCTGCGTGAGGAGGAATAATTCTTCTTCAAATGCACACAATTGGGCCCTTGTGTATTTTACCCTTGGTAAAAGTAGATAGGGGAATTGAATTGTTTATTCAAAGTAGTTTGAGGTTTGTATATGCTGATGTTAGAAAAATTTTCTTATGTTTAAAGTCTAAATTTGAGATAACCCGGCATTATCAATCACCAAATATCTGAATTCAAGTGGAAGCTAAATTCCCCCTGTAAATCATATTTACTGCAAGCTGAGACTAAAACCACTGATTTGGTCTCCTTGCTTGTAGTTCTATGCAAGAAAAGGAGATTTTGTATAACATCAGTTAAAAAGAGAACCACTCCTACACCAGGACAGCTGGAAAAGAAGTGGAAGCTTTTGCACAGAAAGCAGATGAAGGTAGAGACCTTTAATTCTGGTTGTCTGATACTCAGCTCCTGCCAGCCTGACCACTGGGCGCACCAGCTGCCTTTCCTTTGTTATTAGCAGGGGAGTTGAGGACGGGAGGAAGGCAACCTACAGAGTTGGTCATGGGCCTGCAGTCGGAACAGAGATGAGAGGAAGTAGAGGGAGGAGCCCTTAGAGGAGTCTTAGGGAGCTGCAGGCTCTGAGGACCCTATAGACTACCATGTATGCATGCACAGAGCTCTCTGCATGCACAGAGCTGCCCTGTTGGGGTGAAGGAGCAGTCCTCTTGGTCACTGTCAGAGCTATATGGGCCATCACCTGCCTCCATGGCACTTGCAACCCCTTCTGTGTCCCACAGGTGATGTTTCTGGTGGGCAAAGAAAACTAACAGGCAGCCAGGCATGGTAATTACGCCTGTAATCCCAGCACTCACCAGCGAGGCAGAAGCAGGAGAATTGCTGTGAGTTTGAGGCTAGCCTGGGCTACACAGTGAGCTCAGGGCCAATCTGAACTACAAAGTGAGACCCTCTCTCAAAACAAATAAACAAACACCTATAGGCAAAAAGGGGAAGTTCCAGAAATGAAGAGTTCTAAGGGAAAACAGTGATGTCTCCCATGTTGAGTAGCAAATAAGTAACACCAAAACATTGTGGAAATCATGATCATCTGTATAGATTGACATGCAATTGACAGCTAGGTCCAGATTTGATTTTCCATAATACATAGCTATACTGAGACGTCACAAGGAACCCTAGGAGTACACATGATTATTTAATCAAAACAAAATAAAACTTCAAAAAACACATACAAAATTTTCTACATCTAACTTTGGGTTTGATGATCATCATTATGTGAATGTCCTTCTTATTTCAGTATAAATATTTGAAAGTCATTAACATGGATTTCAAAAGTGCCAAGGTGTTTGTATAACAGAATGATCTGATGTACTTTCCCATTAAAGAACATAGTTTTGGTATAAAAAGAAAAGACAGAAAACGAAAAAAATCCATCACAGTCATCTTAGAGGTTCCCATGGCGCATCACCACATCGCCTGGACATGCTGAACGCGTGGCACGAAGTGGCCTCTCTCTAGTTTCCATCAGTAAGGATTAAAAGCATAAGAGAACAGAGATCTCTGCACTCTTTCCCAACTCTCAAACTCCATCAGGTATGACTGTCATGTACATGGTAAGATTTGTATCAAGAACGATTCAAATATCAATGTCGGCACTGCTTCAGGTCTGCAGTGAAGGACTCCGGAATGCAGCTGAAAGGCTAGTGCCACCTGGGTACCAGCTCTGCTGGGCTGGTACAGTCGCAGCTCCTGAGTGGCAGGAAGAGTGGCCCTTCAGGCGCACAACTTAGCAGGCGCTCCAGCACATGTGTTGAAAGATATATATGCTTAATGAGGCAAAAATTACTGAGCTTGGAAAAGTGATCTCCATTAAACAGCAAATTGCATTAAAAAGCAACTATAAGGCACACAGGAGGCGGCTTCTACACGTAGGTCTATATCCATAAACTGTAATGGGCACCGACTTCTAACAACAGCTGCAACAGAGGATTCTCCAGCCAAATGGAGCAGGGCGCAGGCAATATCTGAGCACCGAGTGGGAAACTGACCGTCACCGGTTACTCAAACGTTTGGAGGAAAATTGTATTGGTTTTCCTTATTGTATTTTGAGTGGTGCCTTAATAATCTGTACTTTTATTCCAGTGGACAAGCACTGCACTCATGAACAAAGGAAATGACCCCTGAAACTCCTTCCTGATCCCCGTTTGAATCAATGGCTCGTAAAGTATAGTTCATGTACCAGCTATTTAAGTTTTACCTAATTAATTTGCTTATTTACATCAGTTTATATATTGCTACCAACTCTGAGTTTTAGTAAGGTTTGTATATTAACTAAATTGTATATTGATTAAAAAGTACGATTTCCTTGATATTAGCATTCAATGTAAAAAATATACTTTTAAAAATTTAAGGCTTTGTCACTTACATCTTTCAAAGTCTACATTGCTGTTTCCTAAAAAAGAGGAATAATGGATTTGCAGTGTTTGCAAACTGCTGCCACACGTGCTGCCACAAGACCTCGCGGAGGACTACTGGATTTTCAGTGTTTGCACACGCGTTCTGCTCCTCCAGGACCTCGCGGAGGAATAGTGGATTTTCAGCGTTTGCACACACGGTCCGGTCCGCTCCCCCAGGACCTCGCGGAGGAATAGTGGATTTTCAGTGTTTGCACACGCGGTCCGCTGCCACAGGACCACGCAGAGGAATAGTGGATTTGCAGTGTTTGCACACGCGTTCCGCTGCCCGAGAACCTCTCAGAGGAGATCAGTCTGTGAATCTAAATTGGAAGAAGGAACTGAGGCCGGCTGGGAAGTCAGGCAAACATGCTGATGGGCATGCTGATGCCCTACACAAGGACAGGATGTACAGAAAAGGACGTTTGGAGGTCAGTAGTAGCTTGTTAAAAGCTAGGTTTCAGATGTGATAAGCTCTATCATTTTATATTTTTTAAAGGAATAATGAAGGAACAAGCTTTTCCGTCATGGTAAATCTTTTAGAAGCTCAAAACTGAACAGTAATTCCAAGAAACACACATTGTAGAGGGTGAATTTTCATAAATATTACACCTAATTTGAAGACACCGAGTTGGCAACATGTCTGGTTACATTCTTACTTTAGAGCTATTTATTGCAGTTTCAGTTTGGAATGAGTTTGCTCCATCTCACTGATAATATAAATAAATCTTTAAGTCCTGAGTACTTATGTGATGTGTATTTAATTCCTTTAATAGTAGCTTTGGAGAGCAAAGTTATGAAAACTTGGCACATTGCACCTGTCCATAATCTTTCTACAAATTTGGAAAATTTCAACTTTTGGAAGAAGGAATAGGTAAGAAAAAACTGCACTCTGCCTCTCTTGAGGCTTGGTCACATATTTCTACCCCTTCTAGTGTCCTGGGCGCAGCTGGCATCATAAAGAAAGGTGCCATTCATCACAGTAAGGAGAAGAGTCGCCCACGAGCCAGCTTCACTGAGAGAGCGAACCCAGCCTCCTGAGTGCTGAGCCACGAGGAAAACCTGTCCACGAGCAGAGAAAGTGCAGAAGTAGCGGACACAGCTAACAGTGAGGAGCAGCCACAGATGCGGTCGGCCCCGCCTGGGAGACGCACCAGGCACTGAGACCCGGCCTCCCAATTACGCACCGCCCAGCATGGCCCGCAGGAGTGACACTGCCTGGCCTGATGGCTTCCAGCAGCTCTGTCGATTGCACCTGTCTCTCCAGGCTGCAAGGCACCTGAGCACATCCGTCACTGGGACTTGAACTTGTGTTTCCCTTGAGGAATGCCTGGAAGAGAGGAACACATAACTAAATGGATAAGCAGCAGCATTAAGTAACGGAGAGGCAAGTTCACTGACCATATCATCAATTTATTTGTGTAATAAATTCTCATTTTAGTTCAATCCATTTTTATTGAGAATCAAACATCTTTGGAGCAACAGGGTAGTCAATATTTTTTACCCTAAGCATCAAAATTCCATTGTTTCACATTCACATTATGAAAAATATAATCTTGAAAGGGGACAATGTTGAGATTGTAACAAAAAAGTAAGGAAACAAATTTTATATATATGGGGGGGTGGTAGGGTGGGTGGGGCTATGGGAAAAAATGAGAATTAAGTTGTGTCTTATACTGGTACAAATCCCCATTATGGAGTGCAATCATGATGTGTATATTTAATGTACCAATAAAGATAATTTAAAAAAATATAT
>PVIR01003735.1:0-85655 GCA_004026965.1 Petromus typicus | reverse complement strand
AGGTCCCTAGACCTGGCATTATAATTCTGAGCCCCATGCCAGCTGCATCTACTCTTATCCTGGAATGTTGGGGTAACAAGGAAACACAGAGCAGTCCCGTGAGGCTGTCCGGGCTAGTAGGAGCAGATGTCACTGTCACTACTAGAACCACGGCTGTTCCTGATAACACTTTGGACATTGGCTGTGTACGCAGTACCTGCCATCACCTGCCACCTGAGGTCGGTGGGGGAGATTCAGACCCTCGTCACTGCTGTAGACACTGATGCTCAGAGAGTGGGCTCTCTTGCCCAAAGCCCACAGTGAGAGAGCAGAAGACCAGGGGCCAAGTCTCAGGCCTGCTGGACTCTGTAGTTTTGCTTCTATGAAGGGCACAAGTGTGCCAAGGTGGAAGCTGGGTTGTCGGGGCGGGACAGCGTCATCAGAGCCTCGACCTGGGCTGGTCCTGAAAGTTGCTCCGGTTATAACCAGGCAGGCCGAGAGCTCTGGGGTCGGCACTGCCCCACTAAAGTCTTGTACAGAGGAGGTGAGGGGCCAGGTCTGCCCAGGGGCAGGTGGCAGCTGCTGGCGTCTTGAGGGCTCTGGACAGGTGTGCACTGGTTCAGCTGCTCCCCACACCTTGAGAGTGGTGTGCACTTGACCTTGGATGACCTTTGAACTAAGGGCCCAAGCAGCTCCCCAGGGCAGCTGCTGCCTGCTGGGTGTGGGTGGCCTGGGGATAGTAGAGCGGGCTCAGACTCTTTCCCTGTTTCCTTGGCAACCAGCTAGGCCCCCTCTTCCTCCCTCCCCCCTCCCTCCTCTGCTCCTCCTCCTCAGGTGGTTTCTGGGAGTGACAGCAGCACAAGGACGACAAGGCTGTGGGGCGAGCAGCTGCGGGTCCGGGATCCAGGCACTGTCCAGAAGGGCAGCAGAAGTTGGGGGACATGTAAGCCCCATTCTTCCTCAATGGCCGCAGGGAATCCTCAGAGGAAGTGGCGCCCCAAGAACCTGTCCCTCCCTGAAGGGGCCCCCATACAGCTGGCCAGAGGTGCTTTCCAAAGTGAGCAGATCCAACCCTGGACCCCCAGCATACAAGCACAGGCGCAGATTCCGGCCTCGGCCCTGGACTCCATGGGCCAGAATCCACAGAATCCGATGTTGTAGCACCTTCAGGCTGCTGTTACAGATACACTGAAAATGGGTGGCTGGTAAACAGCACGATCTCTTGTTTCTTTTTGATCCTGGAGATTGAACCCAGGCCTTTGGGCTGAGCCACATTCCCAGCTTTTTATATTCTTTTGTGACAAGGTGTCACGGAGTTGCCAGGCTCAAACTTGCAATCCTCCTGCCTCAGCCTCCCAGCTTCGGAGATTGTGAGGCTTATGATCAGGGTGCTGCCTAGGGAGGGCTGCTGTCTGGCTCATAGGTGGTGTCTTCTTATACAGAAAGGCTGACTGGCTTCCCGGGGTCCCTCTTAAAGAACACGGCAGTGGACCCCTGAGTTACGACCAGCCTGACATCTGAACAACTTGGGTTGCTATAATGAATTTTAGTTTCACTTACAACAGAAGTGTTGAGTTATGACCTGAATGCTGGCCGCTGTGCTTCCAGACGGTCTCAGATACAGATGGAACCCTGCAGAGCACTAGAGGGAACGTGACACATCCGCTCCCGTGTGAGGTTCACTGAGAGACCCTGGCCCGAGTCTCTCCAGGGACCCTGAGGTCTGCCCGTGGGCAGCGGAGACTGAGCACTGTGTAGAGGAGCCTGAGTTACAGTTGGCCCTCAGGAAGGAACTGACTTCATAAGTCTAGGGTCCGCTGTATTCCTCAGCCCCCCCAAAATGTTCTTTCCTCTAAGACTCACATGGCCAACCAGGTTGCAATATAAGAATGAGGGGACATTCAGACCACAGTGGTGGGTGACCCAGAGTCTGTGCTGTCATCTTTCTGTCATCACACACCCCCGAGGCCAACCCAGAGCTATCGGGGTGGCCCAGCCCTGCAGTCAGCCCTCTAGGAAGATGGGGTAGGAAGGGCATAGTTTGAGTCCAGCCAGACATCTTAGTGAGAACTTGTCTCAAAATACATTTTTAAAAATTAAGAAAAGATCTAGGGATTTGCAAAGGCCCTAGGTTCAGTACCTACCACACACACACACACACACACACACACACACACACACACACACACACGTGTGTGCCAAGTCCCAGGTTTAAAAATTCATTAGGAGCCGTCCCAGGACTCAGCTGGATCCCAAAGCCTGAACTTACGACAGGGAGGTGGCCCAGGGTAGGATCAGCCCAGGGAAAGGTGTGAGGGTGAACACGGCGCGGGCCCCTCGAGTCTTCTCGTGGGCACCAGGGTGGCTCGGTGCCCCGGCATGGAGGAGTGACAAGGTGTGTGCAGTGTCACCTCCCAGACTCATCACCTGGAGCCGATCTGCAGGTGCTGCTGCCTGCCACGACCCAGACCCCCAGTTCCCGGAGGTAGAACAGCAGCATGGGCACTGTGAGTGCCTCTCGCCTCCAGAGATTTGTGTCCCCAGAAGCCAGCCAGGGCCTGCCTGGTGAGCAGGGCATGGCGGGGTGCGTCCTTCTCTGGGGCTCTTTACGGGTCTGCTGGGTGAAGCTGAGCCAGTCCGCTCTGCCTCTGGCACCGGGTGACGGGAGCACTGGACCTGAATCCCCGGTTGCAGCAGTAAGGTGGGCCGCGGAGTGACCTCTGCCCTGGTGCCATCTGCACCCAGAGTCCAGGCGGGGTGGGCGTGAGGATCCCAGGGTGAGTTGCCCCCCTGGGAGAGCCGGCCAAGGTCGGGTGCAGGGGACACCAGAAGGAAAGTCCTCTCTCTGCTGTCGGCAGAACCCATGACAGGGGCGAGTCCTGTGTCCCTGTTTAAAATGCACCATCTTGTCTAAGTTGGAGGGAAGGGTTGTTAAAATGGAAAGGACAGAGACCAGTTTTGAGAGGGTATTGTTCACGACAGGGGCAGGTCACCCAGCTGTGTCTGCTGCTGCTCCCTTCCGCGGACGGTACCCAGTGTGGGCACCCCATTGCCCCACCGTGAAACCTCCCAAGTTCCTGGATGTGAGATTCAGGCCTGCGGGGTCACAGCACCACCTGCCGACCCAGAAACCCCTTCTTCTTGAGCCCGTTTCTGCCCCGCTGGGGACAGTCCCAGCACCCTGCACCCCTTCCCGCTCTGTCTCCCCAGACACCTTAGCGGGGAAGACCTCCCAGCAGCATTTCTCGGAGAGCATCCTCCGAGCGGCTCCTGAGCCTCCACGTCACAGCCGCCTGCCAGGCTCCTGGCCTCCCCGATCCCACCTTAGAAGATCTTTGCGGCTGGAAACTCTGCCATCAGCTGCCACCCCTCCAGCTGTTCCTTTGTTCCCAGACGCCAGAAAGTCTCCGAAAGTGCTGCTGGAGCCAAAATTCTGAGCACATGAAGAAGCAGGTTAATTTAGGGCCCGTGGCCACGAGCAGGAGTCTTCTCCGTGGGTTGGTTGGATAAATGACTTAATTTTGTCCGAGCGCCAGATGTCTTGGGGACTTTGGTGCTGAGTGTGTAGTATGTATTGGGGGGAAGCGGTCCCGCATGGCGAGTGCTGGCGGCTGGGGAGAGCCCAGGAGTGCCCTGCGTACTCAGCACCACAATTAATGGCGCTAATAATGGTCCCCTGGCCAGTCCCAGCGAGGGCGCCTTGGCAGTGGGACCAGCGTGCCCTGGAAACTGTGCCAGCCGCTGTGGTGGAGGGAAGGGTGGTGCAGGAGCCCGGGGGCCTCCTTGGAGGCCGGGGCAGCGGAGGGCGTGGCCTAGAGACCGGTGTGGGCGGGGACAGGGCGGGGCCAACAGCGTGGGTTGTTGGGTTTGAACATCCCTGGGTGAAGCCACTCGCTCTGAGCCTCAGTTTCCTCCTCTGCGATGGAAACAGCAGCCCTTCCGTCTCTGTCTACCTTTCAGAGTCATGAATGGAGCGAACAGGCCAAGAATCCGGAAATGTCTGGCAACTGACAGAAGCGTTGTGACCACGTTCCTCTTTCCTTTGCACAAGCTCAGAGACTGGGATAGTAGTTTATAAAAAAACGTTTAAAACTTTAATGGAAACCTAATGTACACAGAGAAAGGTGCGCAATCGTTTTTTCCTTAATGTAAAATTTATTTCAACTCTTTCAGGACTGGCCAGGTGACAAAATCTCGACATGTATCTAAGATGCTTTGCTCTCACTCCTTTTAAATCGCGTTTTAAAATTATTTTGAAATCACTGAAGACTCTCAAGTCGCAGGAATAGCACAGAAGTTTCCGTGTACACATGCCAGATCCTGAGAAACCTGTAGCGTGGATGCTGAAATGATATTAACAACCTAGCTGAACGCTGCCCAGAGATCCCAGGGTTTCTTAAGCTGTTCACAGCCCTGCCGTCCTCACCCACAGAGACCACCCATGGCCGGCACCTAGAGCGCCCCCTGGCGCCCCTCCCAGGGGTCACACCCCTGTCCTCTGCCTCCCCGCTGCTGCCCCGCCCTGCGGAGCCCCAGGGCCAGCCTTGGGGTCTTCTTGTGTGCAGAGCATGGTGAGGAGCTCAGCTGGGTCCCTGATCAGGTGTCAGTGTCCTCACTCTCAGGACCGAGGGAGGGAACTCTCGGGAAGGAATGGAAGAGAAGGGTCGGGAGGATGGCGGTCAGCCCAGGTTGGCCGGGGACCACTGGCCCCCGGAGGGAGGACAGGAAAGGGGACTCAGTGAGGGCGTCCTCCTCACCCTGAGTGCCTTGGATCGGAAGGACATCGGGAAAGAGTGCTGAGGGCGGGTTCAAAGGTGATAACCATTCACGTGGCAAAGGGGCTGACGTCCATCTCGGCTCTTCAAGTCTCTGTCTGCACAGCAGAAACACCAGCCCACGCATCTGTCTGCCAGCGGCCCCACACGCCAGGTGAGCCTGGACACCAGAGGACAGGGTCTCAGTTCTGCCCACGGGCTTTGCCAAAGATCCTGGTGTGCTGTAAGCTGCTGCTGGAACTGGAGTTTCAGCTCAGCGCAGCTGCTAGGCTGGGGGAGCTGGTGGGCTATTCCCTGGGCCTTCTGGGGGGCAGACTTGTACCCCGGGGCTTCAGAAAAAGTGCTCAGGGTTGTGTGGCTCAGTCAGGCCCCAGAATCCTTGGGCGTCCCTTCCTCTAGCAGATTGGAGCAGGGTGGCCCTGGGGACACAGCCGTGCCACCGTGACAGCCAGGTGAGCAGGGGGTCGCAGGAGAGCTCTTGGGACACCTGCCTGAGCTTCGTCCTTTCTTGGCAGCCGAGAAAGGCGGGAGTGTCTGCTCTAGATGGGGCTGAAATCCAGGAGCAGATGGACGAGACCACGAGGTGGCAGGTCTCTGTGCTCTGTGGGCCACGGACTGGTGTCGGGAGCCAGAGCGGGGCAGGGCGGGAGGGTGGCTGCGGCAGAACCGAGCCAGCGGGAGAGGGGATGGCAGGTGTGGCCAGCGGCAGCTCCGTGCCCTCCTCCACTCCTCCTGAACAGCTTGCTACTCACCCTCACCCAGGGGCGTCCCCTGGCCCACCCCTGGGCTGTGCTGCTTGGGAAACTGCCCCCAAGCTCAGAGACTGGCACCAGTGAGCATTCGTTTCTCCCGGGTGGCCTACGGGGCACGGTGGACCTGCGTGTGGTGGGCTGCAAGCCGCGGGCTGACGCCTGCTCTGCTCATCACTGCTGGGTGCGGCGGTGGCAGAGGAAGCCACCTGCTCCACTACACGTGAGGCTACTGCTCGTGGTGGGGCCACTGGCTGTGCATCAGCCACGGGAGCTCACGGGCCCTGCCAGCACCAGTGGCTATGTGGGGGACATGCAGTCTTGGGGATAATACCCTTAACTTAGAGAATGGGGGGGAGTAATCCACCCTACCACACTCAGAAGGAAAGACTTCCCCTAAGTAGGGGACTCTGGTCTCAAGGACCTTGTCCTCACCTTGAATGTCCCCTAGGAAGTAGCCTGACAGGAACGCAGCCCCCTGGGGGGACTCCCTGCCTCCCCCTGCTGGCCTCGGGTGGCTCGGCCTGGCCCAGCCTGGACCCCAGGTAGACTCATTCACTCCTGCTACCAGGGACGAAACTTAAGGACAAATACAGAACCCACGCGCAGTCAGCTGCTGCCTGCACCCCTTTAGCAGCTCACTACCTTGGGCAAAGTCTCGCCCCTTTCAGTCGCGAGTTCGCTGTGTCGCACGGGTGCATGACGGGCACTTTTCTCTCAGAGTCTAGAAAGGACAGGAGGAAAGCGGAAGTGTAGGCCCAGCCCAGCGCGTGAGTGCAGTCGCTGTGCAGAGCACTGCTAGGCCTGGGAACGTGGCGCTTCTGTCCGCATGTAACGCTCTGCCGTGCTCTTAAGCCCAAGGAGGGGGACGTCCTGGGTGTCAGCTCTCAGCCTCCATTCTGGCTGGGTGCGGGATGCCAACCCCCTCCCACCCCTGCGCCTAGGGCGCTGACCCCAGAGCACGGTGCCTGCACAGGCCACAGCTCAGGCTTCATGTGGGTCCTGGCCACATCCCAAGGACAGCCTTCAATGCCACACACCCTCCAGGGACACAGACCATCTGGTGCCAGCTGAGGAGAGAGGGTCCCTGGGGCTGCTTGGCACCCACCTGGGTGTGGTGGGCAATGTGGCAGGGCCCCACAGCTGGCTTTGAATGCACGCGCTCGGCCCGGCACAGCTCAGACCTGCTGGCGCACTGCAGTAAAACCGCCTTCGACTTAATATATGCTAATTAGATTTTAATGGGATTCAGATTTCCAACAGCAGTGCAGTGTTAGCCATGGTAAGTTATAATCATATCTAATTGGTAATTCTAACATAACAAATTTCTTGGATAAATTATTCTTAGTTAATAGTCCCCCAGGAATAACCTCAGCACACACACTTACAGACACACTCACACACATATCTATTTTAGGGGAAATTGAGAAAAAAGAACAAGGCAGAAGCAGGCTTGGGGAGACAAAGTTGTTGCTGAAAACTTGTGTCTGTCAGGGCCTCCTCTGGGAGCCCCAGACTGGCCCCTAGACCCTTAGGACCGTGCCCAGAATGCCAGTACCTGGTGGGGGAGAGAGGAGCCCATCGCTGGGGGCTGGTTCTGAGGTGGGCCAGCGGGCAGGCTCATGCATCAGCCCCCAGGGGGCGCTGTCCCGGGCCGCACTGGCTAAGCCTCCCTCAGGGCTAGTTAGTGTGTCTTAGAGCAGGACTCAGAAGGGTTGAAGGAGATGGATCCTTCCTGAGTTTGGAAGTGGCCCTGAGGCTTCTCTTCCTGTGTCTGTCAGGGAGGCAGGTCACACCCCCGAGCCAGGCCGGCCTCCATCTTGGCGCATCAAGCTTAGGCAGAGACGCCAGCGCAGGGGTGACCTGGCTGTGTGACAGTAGGCAGACTACACGACCTCTCTGAGTTTGTTTCCTTATGTGTAAAGCGGAAATAATGCTTCTGAAAAGTTATTGTGAAGATCAAGGCAGATAATGTGTGCCGAGCCTGTAGCGCAGTGCCTGGCTCCTGGAATCGTAAATTCTGAAACAGAGAAATACTAGCACTTCTGTAAATTCCCTTTTTTCCTAGGTGGTGGTGGGGGCGGTACTGGGGATCAAACTGAGGCTCTTTTCAGAGTTACATCCCCAGCCCCATGGTCCCCACCCCTTTGTAACATGGAATTGCTCAGCTGGAGACACTGATATTTAACACGTCACAGTCTGTGAGTTGTGGTGTTGACCCTGGGAAAGCTGAGGCCCGAGACGGTCAGGATGTGGGTTTGAGTGCAGGGCTGATGTGATACTGTCCCTTGTCACCCCTCTTCCTGAACCTCATCTTAAAACAGAAATGAACCCCTAAACGAGGATTCCCTACTGCTCCAACATCTGTTTCCCAGGGACTAGCGCCCACATAGCCCGCTGGGTCCCACTCTCCCGGGGCCGGCTTCCCCAGTGGCATCTTCTCTGTGTCCTCACAGGGGGCCCCTGAGCGCTGTAAAAGGTGACCGATCACATGCATGGCCGTCCCTTCCCAGAGGCCCCATTTTCTAACACCATCACCTTGGGGTTTAGGATTCCAACCCACCCTGGGCACAACGCAGAGATGTAGATCGCAGTGCTGGCCGTTGGGTAGCGGCCACCCTGTCCCTCTACCCGCTCCCTCACTGCAAGGTCCCAGAGGAGGCCACGGGCCAGGGGAGCCGAGTCTGTCTAGCAGATGCTGTCTTTGCTCCACCCACCCTCAGGCCTCACCTGCAGTGCATGAGCTTGTGACCTTCTCTCTGTGCTGGTGCTTTCCTGGCTGCAGGGATGCTGCTCAGGCCCCGGGGGCTGCCCGGCCATGTGGCCTTAAGGCTCCACCTTAGACATGAGCTTCTCAGGCCCCTTACTGTTGGTGCCACAGCCCGGGCTGTGGGTGATGCAGGATCCCATTTGGAAAAATCCAGAGTCATCCAGGCTGGTCACTCACTCAGTGACACGTGCCATAGGGGTTCCTCCTCCTTCCTGCCTCTTGGCCTGTCCCGTTGTACTTCCTGGATCTTATCCTAAATAAACCATTTGCACCCAAATTGTTGTCTCAGGGTCCATGCGATGATGATGCTTAATTATACCAATTGCTTGGCTTGGGAGGTTCTGAGGGTTTAAAAGGGCACCGATGAATGATGTGTCTGATTGGGTCATGGAGGCATGGCCTTGGGTGCTATATAGGTACCTGGCCCCTCCGTCTCCAGCACTGTCCCCTGCTCCACTTCCCAGTGTCCACGGACTGAACATGTTGGCTGTGGCGAGCCCTTCCGCCATGACAGTTGTACCGTGGAGTTGGTGACCATGGACTGAGTCCCCCCCAACCATGAGCCAAATGAAACCTCTCCTTCTTGAAGTTGTGGTGTCAAGTATTGTGTCTCTGTGATAGGAAAGCTGACTAATACAGTCTGTTTCCAGGGAACCCAAACCAAGATCCTCAGCCACTTCTGGCATCAGACTACCTGTGTTTGGCACAGTGGACGAAGCGTGAGCTCCATTCAGGCTGTGGGAGGCTTTGATCATGCAGCTGCTGCTGTAAGCTGTGTGTTCTCAGGGCAGTGATCCACCTCTCTGGGCCTCCCCTGCTTGTCTGACACAGGGGCATCAGTCCTTGCAGCTGGTGAGTGGCCCACCCTCTGAGCTTTGCCTGCTTTTTGGAGAGTGAGGATCCAGCACTGTGTGCCCACCTTGGAGCTTCAGAGACTCCCTAGCCGGATGGCTTGGCACCTCCCATCTGGCCTCCCTGTGCCATGAGTAGCCCCCTCAAGTCTCACAAAACACGGATGTCATCTCAGCAGGTCCTGGAGGGGCCCGGGACCTTGAATTTCTGCCAGGCCCAAGTGACGGTCATGTTGCTGGTCTGGGTGTTCTAGATCTGTCCCTCTAAGGCTGCTCTGCTGGGCTCCAAGCATCGCCTGTGGTTCTGCTGCACTCACTCTGCTCCAGAGCCCTCGATAACTCCCCGGTACAGGGGCAGAGCTTTCTCTGTCCTTACTGACTGGGTCCCCTGAGGAGAGACTGTGAGCGTGGCCTGCCCATTGAAAGAAGGAGAAATAGAGAAGGTACGAGCGGGAGTCCCAGCGACAGTGGGCAGCAGGGCTGGCGGTGACACGGTGAGAGCTGAGACCCAGGGCGTCGGCCCCCGGGAGCCAGCAGCTGCAGGGATGTGGGCAGCTGCGGAGGCTGAGCCCCAGGTCGGGTGCGGCCGGCAGCACAGGCTGGCTGTGTGAGCTGGCATTTAGGCTTGTCGCCTGTGATTGGGCCATTTGAAAAAAATGCATGTGTTTTGTACATCTACTTCCCTCCACCCGTCACTCAGGGCTGTGTCCGTCGGGAGGAGGCCAAGGGCGTAATCACCAACAGAGCAGCTTAAGTGCTTTTTGGAAGACTCCCCCGTCCCTGTCTGGCTGCCGCCCCACCCCTCCCCTCAGCTCAAGCCTGGACTCTTTCCTTCCTTGCCCGCCCGCCTGCCTTCCCGCCTGTCTGCCTGTCTGTCTCTCTCCCGTTTCCATGACTCCTTGAACCCCCAACTTTCACCTTCTTCAGTGCTGACTTTTGCCTTTTGCTCTCTCCCCCACCAGCAAACCTCCTTCCCTACTCCTCCGTCCCCCGTTTCCACGTCCTCCTGAGAAGCGGTCCAGACGTCCTCTTCCCGTCTCTGTTCCACAGCTCCCACACAACCTGGGCCGCCTCCTCTTCCCCTTCCCCACTCCCCAGCCAGCTCTGGTTCCGATCCCGGTTCCGGTTCTGGTTCTTCCCTGCTCGCTCCTGCCCAGACTCCATCCCTCCCGCCACTCCCCGCTCCCTTTCTCTCCTACTTCTACCAGCAAAACAGGGCTTCCCAGTGGTCTCTGTGCACCTGCTCACCAGCCACACGGGAGGTCCCCGGGATCAGGGCTGCTGGCCAGCCCAAAGGCCCCATGGGAGTGGGCGGGGCCAGGACTCGAGGGGAAGAGCCCCAGTGGAATTTCCAGGGGCCTGGTCAGTCCCCGAGCCTGTGTGTGCCTCAGGTGAGCACGTGTGGGGCCAGAACCCAGGGCTGTCCCGTGCTGGTGACCTGCAGCGTGTGGCCTGGTGCCCCAGATGCAACCAGACACCTGAACCAAACAGGGCTGCTGTGCCCAGCAGAGCCACCCAGGTGCCACGGTGCATCTGTCCAGGCCTGGATGCCCGTTCCCTTCTCCTTGGGCCCATCTGGGCCCCAGCCCTCTTCAGAGCTTCCTTGTCATCCTTTTAGATTTCGTCCCAAACCTGGGTCCTGGCATTCCGGATCTTTCCCCCTAGGCTGTCACTCTGGATGTCGAGGCCACGGAGGGCCAACTGCCCAGCCTGGCCTGGGCTGGCTGAACGAACGAGCAGGTGGCTGAGTAGAGGGGGCCCCGCTCCCCTCTCGGGCTGCGCCCTCTGCTCCACATCCCTCACCTCCTCCAGTCCCAGGCTGAGAATCCTCCCGGGGAGTCCAAAGCAGACAGCCGCCCGCCCACGGAGCTCCCCAGGCGCGTCCCTGCCTCGGAGGTTCTCTCCACGTGCGTCCCCTGCCTCTTTACATGGTTCATCTACTTGCTGCGAGGTATTAATGCACTTTAGGGGTCAGCGGAGCCCAACGACCATGCTGTTAATAGGGCAAAGCAACTCCAATTTCACGTCTCCATGCACTTTCTGCTATTAAGGCGAGGAGAGGGAACAAATCTGTTCTTTAAAAATCTCTTCCAAAAAATAGACAAAAGCATTGTGAGACAGAGGCTTGTGTAGAATCGCCGTAGACAGCAGGGAGAGCAGCTGGCTCCTGTCGGCAGGGACTCGAGGAGGAAGGAAGTAGGCTGAAAAGGCGGGTGGTGTGTGTGGTTGTTCCTGCTGCCCTGGCCTGGATGTCCACGCAGTGATGAGCAGCTGAGCATCTTCGGCCGTTAAAAGGCGTCTATTTCAGTACTGCTATCAGCTGACAAGCCAAACACACCAGTCTGTGGAGTGGATGAATCACTCATTTCGTGTATATTTAAAAGAAACATTGCTGCCGGGAGGGGCTTAAATAAGGGTGTGAATGGTGCAAGGGAAACCAAGACTGTAGCAATCAGGACCAGAAAGCAGGACAGTTGTAGATTCCAAAAATGGCTCTTGTTCTGCTTTTGCCCCTGTATCCACACACGTGCACCGTCTCTGGTTCTCTTGTCAGAAAGGGGAGTTGGCGTCTCCATCCCTTGCATCTGGCTTGCACTGGCCACCAAGATGCACCAGAAGTGGCTGTGTGAGCTAGTCCATGCTGCACACGTCCGGCAGGCTTCCCTCCCCTTCTCTGCTCAAGTTGTAGGACAGACGGCATGGAAGAGAGAGGTCCTCTCAGCCCCAGCTGACCCACCAGCTCCGAGGCCCATCCAGACAGGCACTGCACCCCTGAGCTACATCCCAGCCCTAACAAATGAGCTTTAAAGGCTCGGATACAGCTATTTGCCTTCTCTCCAAATCCATGTTGAGTCATGCTGTCTGTAAGCCTTTTTCCACACTGATGTCCTGGCCTAGAATAGTTTCCTGCCTCCTTCACCTAGCACACCTTTCTTTATTCGTCACAGCTCTGTCACAGCTCTGTGTTCTTGGCCTCGGGCCTGCCCCTCAACCTGCAGAGCAGGTCTCTCCACCTCCGAGGCCCTGGAGACTGGAGGTGGCTGGAATGGGCTGTCCTCGCCAATTCCATTCCCACCATCTGCTCAGTGTCCCAGGGGCTCCCGGAGGACAGACTCATTCTCCTACAGCCTGGGTGCTCAGCACAGGGCCTGGCCCACTGAGGTCTTTGAGAAGTGATCATCCATCCATCTATCCATCCACCCACCCATCCATCCATCCATCCATCCATCCATAAATGGTCATAAGCACCTCCCACGGGCCAGTCTTAGGACCAAAGACACAGCCTTAAATAGTCAGGCACAGACTCTGTGCACACAGGGTAACTGTTCTTCTCAGGGGAGAGAACAGAAGTGTTGACAGTTCCGTACAGAGTGAGGAGCATCTGCAGAGAGTAGTGTGTGCAGGGGGAGAAGCAAAGTGCCTTGTGTGGGGGCAGTCCGGGGTCCCTCCCAGGAGGTGGTGGTTAAGCTGCCTTCTGAGTGACAAGGGTGTCAGCCCCACTGAGAGGAAGACGATGCCAGGCCTGGGGAATAGCTGGGGCCAAAGCCCTGGCTGCAGAGGATGCAGAATTATAGGAACAGAAAGGTAAGTGTGTGAATAAAACAGAGAAAGAGAGACAGACAGACAGACAGACAAAGAGAGACGTGGAAATGAGACAAAGTAAAAAGAGCAGACAGGACCAGGGCCTAGCTGTTGTCTTCTTCTTCTTCTTTTTTTAGACAGGCTTGTTACATAGCCCAGGATGGCCTCGAATTCCTGAGTTTAAGCAATCCTTCTGCCTCAGCCTTCTGAACACCTGGGACCATAGGCACGTGGCACCACACCCAGCTTCCTGCATGATTTGCAAAGATTTGGATTGATGGCCTGCGATGGGCATCATAGGAAACCATTGGAGGGTACTGAGCAGGAAGATGCCATGGAATGACTTTTCTTTTTAGTGCTGAACTGAAGCCAGGGTCTCACGCCCGTAGGCGAGGGCTCTGCCGCTGAGCTACACCTCAGCCCTGTGCTCTGTGGTTAAAAGGACCCTGGCTGCTAAGGAGACTGAACTGAGATGGTGGTGGGTTGTGGGTATGCAGACTGGATGAGGGGCGGGGATGGTTGTCCAGGCACACAAGGCTTTAGTCTAGGGTGTGCAGTGGGCAAGGAGAGAAGTAGGTGGATTCGGGATCCGTTTGGAGAGGACAGCTTATCTCCATTTGGCTCAGATGTGGAGGGATGAGAGAGGGAGATAAACCAGAAATCAAAGCAAAATGTTTAAGCCACTTGACCAGATGGATGGTGATATTGTCCCCAGGGAAGAGAAGGCTGGGTGAGGAGCCATTTTGGAAGGGACCTACAGACTGGGTTGGGCCACCTTAGGTTACTATGCACATTGGATATCCAGGGACACAGGAGTCTGTAGTAGGGAGCTGGATCTGAGTTTGGAATTCTAGAGAAAAATTAGGAAGGCAACGATTTGAGAATCAGTGTGGAAATGACAGACTTGGGCAGCCAGGTGCTGACTTGATCAGAGTTGAAGGGCTGTGATGCCAGCAAAAGCAGAGCTGCTGCTCGTGTCCCAGCCTCGTGTGCCTGGGCCTGGACATGGTGCAGACATGGCCTCTGATTCGGTACACAGCTGTGCGACTGGGCAGAGGCACACACATGGCTCGGAGATGTCACTTCCTTCCTGGCTGGGAAGGGAGGGGAAGCCCAGGTTGGTTATGTGGCAGAGGAGACTGAAAGTCATTCTGGACATGGGCTGTCCAGCACCTTCTCTCCCTCTGGCCTGTCTGGCACGGGCAGCTTCTGCGGAAATGATCAATGAGCAGGCTCCATTGTCTCTGTGCCAGGCATGATGCACTGAAGTCACTATCCATTTCTTCCAGGCTGCATAGAAAGACAACTTTCAGCATCCCTTGCAGCTAGATTAGGCCATGTGACTAGTCCTGGCCAACCAGCGTAGACAGACATAATCTAGGCACCATGACACCTGGCTCTTTATTATATCTTTTGTGAGTGTATGACTTCGCTAACTGCTGTTACAACAAATAGCCAGAAATTTAATGGCTTAAAAGAATATATATTTATTCTTGTACAGATCTGGAATAACATCTGAAATGACTTGTATGTGCCTGAAGGTATCAGGAGGGCTGTTTCCTCTGGGGACACTTATGGGAGAATCTGCTTTCTTAGCTTCTGGGGGCCATCTGCGTTCCTTGGCTGGAGGCCCCTGTCTTGCATCCTTTTCGTCTTTGCTTCTGTTGTCACATGTCCCTCTACTGCTTTGACCTTCTCACCACCCTTTTTCCACAGAAGGCAACATCATCACAGGTTCTGGGGATTAAGACATGGGCACCTTTAGTGAGGTCCTTATCTGCCCACTCCAGTGGTCCTCCAACCTCTTCTCTTGCCCTGGACACTTTAGAAGCCACCTATTCTGGTGTGCAGACAAGATGGAAGAAGACTGCTGAGCCGCCTTGGGCTTTCCATGAGCCCCAGATACATCTTGATTATGGTAATCCAGTAAGACACAGGGATTAATATATTATTGCAGTGCAGCTTCCTCTGTACCCATGATGGTGAATCTATAGCATGAGTGTTATTATCTGTTTCTCTTTTAAGACAAAGGATGTTAATGTATGCATTGTCTTTTCTAAACTAAAGCCTCAGTATTCAGGTTTAGTTGCAGTGCTGGCACCTTGCAATAAATCAGTGGGTTTTGGGGTGCAGTTTCGGTACTCGGTCCCTAAAAGGTTCACGGTCACTGCCCTATACAGATCAATGGAATCACCATCCTACAGATGAATGGAATCTTCCAGTTGTCTCTGTGCTTCTAAAGTCTGGGCCTGAGCCGGGAGAGGCCAACCCCATCCTTCTCCAAGGCTCTGAGTCCTTCATGCTGAGCTGACAGCTGCACGGCGCGTGGCACCTTCTAGTGGTTGAGTGGCACGTCCTGGGAAATCTGCACCACCAATTTTGTGTTTCCTTGACTGACGTTGGCTGTGGCCAAGCTCCTTGGTTGAAGGAATGCTTCCTGGAGATGACACGGGCAGAATTTAAACCGCTTGTGCACCGTGGGTCCCTTCTCGAGCTTCAGCGACCCACCACACTATCGTTTGGGTACTGACTGTCCCCAGAGGCCCACGTGTTACTGTCCGGCCTTACTGGAAGGTGACAGAACCCGTAAGAGGTGGGGCCAAGTAGGAGGCACTTAGGCCACCAGGGGTGTGGTCTCAACGGGGATCGAGTGATTCAGATCTTTTCTTCCTCTCTGTTTGGTCCCTGCCTTGTGTATAAATGGTTTTGTTCTACTGTGGGCTCCCACCTTCCTCATCAGAGGCCCAAAAGCAATGGAGCCTCTCAGCCAAGAAACCTTCAGGATCTTGAGCTCAATAAACCTTTTCTCTTTGTAAATACATTATCTTAGGTATTCTGTTATAGTGACAAAAAGCAGACTACTATACAGTATTAAGAGGATCAAATATCAGGTAGCTGATGCTCCTTTAGCGTGGGTTCCCAAATAAACTCCCATGGAACTAACCAATCTGTGAAAGTTAGCTGAGATACTACAACCTAAACAGAACTACCCACACTGGCTGTCTGCCAGTGAGATTTGGGCTGTTTGTTATGCAGCATTACCGTGGCAAGAGCCAACTATTACATTTAGCGCCAAAGGACTTGGGGGTTCCTGAGAGCCTCTGGGCCCTTCCCACCCCTTGCTGTTAGGATGTGTGTGAGTATGAGCCCCCCATTCACACTTCTTCAGAAAGCCCAGACCCTCTGTCTTCTCTGCCAGCCCCTGGGTGGCCCTGGATGCCAGCAGGTGCTCACTGGCTGCTACAGAACAAAGAACACAGAGCCACACATCGCAGTGGGGAAAATTGGTCTGTTTGTTTTAATTAAACGGACTGAAGAAGCCAAGACACAGACGGAAAGAGACTAAGAACAAGACCGGAAGTTGTTTAGAAAAGAAATGAAAACCAGTCGCAGAGATGTCAGTGCCAGAGGAGTGCGGAGCAGGCGGCGCCTTCACGTCAGCTCCAGGACCACTGTCAGGGCGAGCACCAGGGGAAGCCGGACACCAGTGGGGCCAGATGCAGAGCCTGTGCGGTGGCGGGGACAGGGTCAGGGTCAGGGTCAGGGTCAGGGCTGGGACGTACCCATGCGTGTGGGCTTCATGGTGGGCGCACTGGGTGGGCATCGTGGGAGCAGTAGACCTCGTGTTGGGGTGAATGGGGTTCAGCCCCCAGCCCTGCCACCTGCCCCCCACTGTCAGTGCCAGCATCCCTGCCCAGGTCTCCCCTCCTAGAGGCCGTCACAATCATCCAGGGGGGGCAGGAGCAGAAGCACCCCTGTGAACCATGTGTACAGGTGCTGGGTCCTCCATATTGCCTCAGCTGCCCTATACTGAGCAACTTGCTGGTGGGTAGGGGAGGGTGGAGCCCACAGATGGTTAGTTTGGGGGGCAGGAGACTCCTGGGGCCTCGGAAACTTTTCACTCTTAAGCAAGAAGTGCTGAGGTACAAACTCACCATTGGAGTCCTCTGTTCCTCTTGGGATATTTGGGTTTTCTGCAGGAGGGAAGCAGAGCAGAGTGATGTGAGGCAGGACCCCAGAAGGACCGCCCCCCTCCAGGGACACAGCTCCAGGTGGAGCAGTCAGCCCTCGTGCAAATGGAGAAACTGAGGTAGTGCCGCAGGTTGCCCACCTGCCAAACAGCAGAGCTGGGATTTGAAGCCAAGTCTCTCAGACTCCATAGATTTAACCACAGAGCCATGCTGCCGCTCTACAGAACAAATTCAGGGGGCCCGGGCTCTTGCTGCCGCCCCTGGCCCATCCCCTGGGGGACTGCTGGCCCGGCCCAGCGCGGTTTACCGAACACGATGAGCCGAGTGTGCGTGTCGGTGGAGCCCAGCGGGTTCTGGGCCGTGCAGCGGTACATGGAGCCGTTGAGCTCGGCAGGGACCCGCTCCAGCACCAGCTCCTTCCCGCCGGACTCGGTGCTGCCATCCAGGAGGCGGCTTCCCACCCGCGTCCACGTGAACATGGGCTCTGGGAAGACCTCGTTCTGCCGGCCGGAGGAGAGACAGAGGGGTCAGGGGGTCATCCTGCCAGGGCAGGAGGGTGTCGGGGGGGGGGCGCGCCTGGGGAGGCCCAGCATTCACCGTGGGTGGGTTGGGAGCGGCTGCCAAGGGGAGGGGAGGAGGGGACCTGGGCTGGGAAGAACGTGAAAAGCCCAGCACGGTGGCGCATGCGTGTGATCTCAATACTCTGGGGAATGTGCAGGAAGGAGGATTACACGTTCCAGCCCAGCCTGGGCAACTTAGTGATTTGGCAAGACCCAATTTCAAAATTACATAATTAAAAATAAAAAGAAGCCTGGGATGGAGCTCAGTGCAGAAGTCCTGGGTTCACACCCCTGTGCTGGTTGTGGGAGGGAGAATGTGGGGACAGGCAAGCTGTGCGTGCTCAGCTTGTGCGTGCTCAACTGGTGCAGAGTGTGACACGCATGCCTCGCGGTCCCGTCTTGCGGCGGCCATTTCCCACCGCGCAGGGATGGAGACTGAGGGGCACCGGCTGCAGCTGGAGGGCAAGGGAAGGGCAGGGGAGCGTTCCCAGGGTGCCGGTGTCCCCCCTGCCTGCCAGCCCTCCTGGGTCCCGCAACAGAGTCTGACCTGGAATCCATGAACTAGGATCCTCACTGTGTCCCCGACCCGGGCTCTGCTGGGCGTCATTATGATTTTGGGGCCTTTGGGGGCAACTGTAGGGAGAGGAAGTTCGAGTCAGAGAGGGCAGAGAGGGCAAGAGAAGGGCACGCCCGGCAGGTCCGGGGCTCCCTAGGGCTCGCTGCTCCTCGGGGCTCTGCGTTTGCCCTTCACACCTCCACACCTGTTTCGTTCCCACGTTTTCCGGCCCCCGAGTGCTGGACCTGGCTGGGATCTGAGGCTTCACCGTGTGGCCCTTGCCTTTGTGGGCCTCGTACGTTGATGGAGGGAGAAAGACAGGGAAGAAGCCGGGACATGCCAGCGTGACATGCGACATCAGAGAAGCCAGTGCATGGCGGAGGCAAACTTGCCTAGAGAGGCGGCGGTACCTGAGGGACAAGTTGGCTGCTAACCGGAGGAGGGGGGCAGCCTGACGCAGCGGCCACAGCCCTGCTGTCCTTGTGTCCTTGTCTGGGTGACTTCACTGAAGCCCAGAGTCACAAAACAACTTGCCAAGTGACAGAAAGAATCAAGACTGGAGTTCAGGTCCCAGGTTCCCAGTGGGAGGAGACGTGTCACATGATGGCCATGTCCTCAAGGTCCCCAGAGCTTTGCTATCCTATGAGCAGGAGCCTGCAAACTCCAGGGACAGAGCAGCCTCTGGGCCCCTGGTCCGTCCCCTCATGTCTAATAGGGAAAGAAGCCCATCGGTAGCCAAGAGGATGGTCCAAGGTCACGCAGAGTTGGTGACTCATTTCTTGACTTTCATCTCCCAGGTCACACACTCACCCATCCACCCCATTGTCCACCCACACATTCCGCAGTAACTGCCGAGCCGGCCAGCCGTGCCTCAGGGTTCCGAACGGAGCTGGGGACATGGTGGGTATACTCATGGACACAGCGCTCAGAGTGTCTTTTCCAGGAGATGGCATGGAAGTTGGCAGGGGAAGCTGCTGCGGAGCGCTCCAGCCGAGAGACAGCCAGGGCACGGCCCTGCGTGCGCAGTGACGGGGCAGGGGACATGGCCTTAGAGCTCAGGGCTGGCTTCTGAAGGGCTGTCACGCTGTGCTGTCTACCAATGCCCTCCAGGGCAGCAGCGGGGGAAGGCTTTATCCCGGGCTGGGGCTGGCCTGGGATGACCCAGCTGCCCGGGGCTCCACGAGCCTCCCTGTGTCAACCTTCGCAGCGGCAAAGTAGTGGGAGATGAGGGGGTCTTCAGGCACCGCCCCCTCCACTATCTGAGAACAAGACCAAAGGACTATTTTCCATGAGCAGGGTGTCTGAGTGTCATGTGGGCTGGGCAGGAGAGAAGCAAGGACACAAGGAGGGTGATGTCCGCAGAGTGCTGGCTCGGGAGTCTGGCTCAGCCCAGATTTCGTGTCCTAGGGAGAGTTGCTCCACCTTGCTTTACCAGGCCTGTCACTGAGCCACACACCCCCCCCCCGTGGCTAACATATGTTTAATATTCTAAGCACTAGGTCCTTAATTCAGTGCCTTCTGCCTTATTTCATTTCCCTTCCAGCCTTTTCAGAGACGCAGAGAGTTCAGGCCACCTGCCTCCTGTCTTTATTCACTCTCAAGTGGCTCATGGCCCTTGAGCACCCTGAGTTATTTTGTCTGCTCAAGGGGGCTGGGAGGGCAGGTCGGCTGTAGCCAGCAGAGGGCGCTGCAGGGTTTCTCACCAGGACGGAGCCCCTTTCCTCCTGAGTCAGAGTCCCAGCGCCTTGCTTTCTGAAGGTGGGCTCAGCTCCTTCGACCTGCTGGTTCCCAACCGGAGAGACAAGTGACATGCCTTAGGTGCCAAATGTGGGCTAGTCTCCGAAGGACTCACCGTCTGGGTGCTTATGAGGTAGGCTGCAGTGAGACCCATTGCACAGGCAGGCAGACAGAGGCGTGCCCATGGTCACAGCGTGAGCAGTGGTCTGAGCGTGGTCTTGGCAGCTCAGGTGATGTGGGGAGGCTAGGAGCCTGGAGCTGGCGGCTCCTCCCACCTGGCTGCTCCCCGCTGCCCTGAGTGCCCGTCCTGGTGGCCGCTTTCAGAGCTGACCCTGAGGGGCATGGAGGAGGGGCTCAAGGCGTCCATTCTGGCCCCACTCTCCCTGGCAGCGGCCAACAGATGAGCGCATTTGTGGCAGAAGGCACCAGCCTGTCTCCCTGCTGCTGTGAGTTGCCGTGTTGCAGGCCAGGCCCACTGCAGGCACTCCCGGCTCCCACCGCCGCCTGGAAGCCTGTGGGCAGCTCCTGGAGCTAAAGCCTGGTCCCATGTGCTCATACAATGCAAATACGGGCACCAGTGGACACGTTTCCAACCGCTCTGTGTTCATTCCGCTCAAGTCCTACAGGTGCACAAAGATGAGGAGACCAGAAGCCCCTAGGGAGGCGCAGCCGCTCTTCCGGGCTGCGTGTCTTGGCGAGTCAGTTCGATGCATTCTCTCATCTGTGCGGGAAGAGTGGATGGTCACCCCACCTGGAGACATTTGGAAAGGAGCATGGGAGAAGGAGAGGAGACCACACTGCGAAATGTGAAGAAGTACGGCCTGAGCTGGGCCTAGTGCAGGCCTATAATCTCAGCACTTAGGAGGCTGAGGCAAGGGGATCGCTCACCATGAGTTCAAGGCTAGCCTAGGCTACATAGTGGGTTCGAGGCCAGCTTGAATGACATAGCAATGTCTTTTCTCAGAAAACAAAACTCCAAAAAAGGAAGGGGGCCTGTCTCGTCAGGGAAACGCAAAAGAGCCCATTATCTAAGCTCCCTTCACCTCTCACCCCCAACATCCTCTTGTCTGTAAAAATAGCTCTGTGGAATTTCAAGGGAAAGTTTCTCTAGGTTTCCCCCAGGGATTCTGGGTATTGTTTATGAAAGGCACTCAGCCACCCACCCACCCTCCTATCCTCCAGCGTCCAGCCATCATTCCATCACATCGTCTGTCCAGCCAGCCAGCCATTATCCATCCACACACCTACCTACACAGTTACAAGCCTGCTCACCTGACTGTTCACTTGTCTACTGTATCAGTCTACTTCTTCACTATAAGCTCAGTTTGTGTTGGTCACTACGCAGGGCTCTGCTGGGGATGTGACGATGGCTAGTGAGGGTAGCTTATATTTACCGAATACTAATTCTATTCAGCACAAGGCGGATTGAAAACCTGGCCCACAGACAATTTAAGTTCCAATAGGTGACCCAGGCAGTACAGGAGTGCAGACCACACTCCGCTACACAGAGCGCCGAGTGAGGTGAGGGCTGGGAGAGGCGGGGAGAGGCGGCATCGGGTGATGTTCAGAGAGGGGCCTCTGAGCAGATTTCCGAGAGGTCTGAGTGGAGGAATGAGTGTTTGGGATGATTATTTCTGGCAGAAAGGAAAAACACCGCGGAGTCTCAGAGGTGGGCTGAGCTTGATGTTTCCAGGCAAAGGTTAGGAGCACCTGGGGCTGGAGTCGATGGACTAGTAGGGAGATTTATAGCCAGGCCTCTTTCTTCGTTTTTTTTTTTTTTTTTTTTTTTTTGAGACAGGGTCTCACTTTGTAGTTCAGGCTGGCCCAGAGCTCAGCCTTAAACTCACATCACAGCAATCCTCCTGCCTCTGCCTCCCAAGTGCTGGGATGACAGGCGTGAGCCACCACGCCCGGCACTGTGGTGTGTGGTACTGGTTGATGCTGGGCGTGAGTCTCCACACCCAGTGTGGTATGTGGTTAACAGGGATCGAACCCGGGTCCTTGAGCTTGCAAGACAGGCGCCGGAACCACTGAGCTAACTCCCCGGCCCTCTTCGTATATTTTTTAATTGTGACACAAATGGTGGAAAGAACGGCTGCTCCCAAGTGCACAGTCAGACAGACTTTAGTTAGTGTGAGCTTGTGTAACCACCATCTCCTCACCCTGAGGATGAGAACTCCTCGGGTCCACGGCCCTCTCCACAGGTGATCACCGTTCCGCTGCCACCCACAGAGATCGGTTTTCTTCCTCTAGAATTTCCCATCGCTGGATCTGTGCGATATGAACTCTTTGCTACCTGGCTTTTCTGGAAGCTCAGCGTCACACTGTCTAACTCAAAATGCTCACTGAGGCTCACTGAGGCTCAGAAGTCATTACACAACAGTGATACATACTGTGAGCACTTTTAGATGCGTATTTGGCCATTTGTAATTCTTTATTTAAATAGTGGACGTCTCTCACTTCAGATATATGGTAGTTCTTTATATGTCCTGTGTACAAATGCTTTGTCAGATAGGTGTATTGAGAATATTATCTCTCATTATGTAGTTTGCCTTTTCATTTCCTGAACAAAAGACAGCTCATTATGAACAGAAGATTTGAATTTTGATTCCGTCCAATTGACCACTTCTCAATTTTTCACTTAGAGTTTTTCTTGCCATCGCTTTAAGAAATCTTTGCTACCCTCAAGGTCAAAAAGATGTTTTTCTACATTTGTTTCTGGAAGCTTCCTGATGCGGACTGTTACCCTTAGGTCTATCACTCATTTCAAATCAGCTTGCGTGTGCGCGAGGTGGGGGCCAGCCCGATTTCCCCTGTGCATGCTCCGTCGGTCAGGGCCATTTGTTAGAGACTCTTCCCTGCTCTCCGAGTAGCCCTGCGGTCTCTGTCTTGAATCCATTGACTCTGCACTCAAGGGTCTATCTCTGGGCTCCGATCTGCTCGATCACTCTGCCTCCGTTGGCAGGTCTGGGACTGGACACCGTGAGTCCCAGTCCCATTTATGTCTGGGGAGGTCGGTCGGGCTGCAGGACCAGACCTCACAGAGGTAGAAGCAAAAGCCAGGCTGGAGATGACTCAGTGCCCGGTGTCTGGCAAGGGGCAGGGGCAGGGGCAAGGGTCGCTGGGGGAGACCAGCGCCAGCTCTCAGGGGCTTCCGTCAGCGTCCCGCCAGACGCTCAGGTCTTGTCCCCCAGGTCATCCCAGCCACCCTGCCTCTCACCCATGGCGCAGGTGCCCTGGCTCCCGAGGTGTGGCACCTAGTCCCCAGCCACCAGTGGCTCGGCGCGCCCTCACCTGGGTAGGCTGCAGGGTGCCGAAAGAAGGAAGGACTGGGCCAACAGCCAGGCCGTGACCTAAGGACATTCACTCACTCTCAGCCTGGGCCCTTCTTGTCCACAAGGTGGGGACCGTGGGGGTACCTGCAGCAGCCACCCAGGGTCCTGGCCCTGTTTTGGGGAGAGCTGGGGAGGACGGCACCTGGCTCCCCGTCGGCACATGGAATGTGTATGCAGTACAGTACCTCTTATTCTGCCCATTCCACGGGTCAGAAAACTGAGGCTCTGAGACAACAGGGCCCCGACTTCAGCAATGGATGGTTGGAGAGACGTCCTGCAGGAAGCCAGCACTTCCACAGGGAGGCAGGGGGAAGCAGCTATGAAAGGCCAGAAGCTGCTCTGCTGGAAGGATGAGGTAAAGGACGGGCAAGGAAGACAGCCAGAGGGATGTGCATGTGACACCTCTGCCGAACAACACCCACACATGGAGCCTGGAGGGGCGCCCGAGATGGATGGAACCCCGGAGGAGACATAAGGCATAAGAGGAGATAGTGCCTGCCTTCGAGCCCTCCTCCTTCCCCTTGGGCAGCTTCTCCAACCTCCCTGGGCCCCGATTTCCTTATTGTGATATTGGAACACAAGACAGCCTCCTCTGCTATCTTATCATGAGTGTCTAATAAGTTAGATTGCTATGTAGTAGGCCTTCAATAAATATTACCTCATTGCTTTCCGTGTGGTCAGGTGGCTTGGGACAATCAACGGAGCACTTTTAAGGGTCTCTAGGCAACTAGCCCCCCACCCAGCCAAGGGCACCTGATATAGGGCTGGCGAATTTGGTGACTGGCAATGTGGAGTGGGGGTGGAGAGGCACCAAAGGACCAGGCCTGAGATCTTAGCTTACATATACATCAGCGACTCTGAGAGCTCAACCAATCAAGCCTCACTTTTGCTGATCTGTAAAATCGGAAAGCCGTCAGATGTCCGCTTGTGATGATCCTTTGCGCACGTCCCTGACAGAGTGTGCACATTTTATCCGTGTGTGCTTTCCCGTGATGTTCGGTGATAGTGAAGTCATGGGGCTTTGGCTGCAGTAGCACAACTCAGAGAGCTCTGGGCCCCTGATGCAGCTGCAGTGCTGACCTTGGCTGCTGCTTGACCTGAGGCTGTGGATCCCTGGCCCCTGCAGGACACGCAGAGGACGGCTGAGGCCTCCTGGATCCAGGGCAGAGCTGCCGTTAGCTGCTGGACGAAGGAGGCCATCGGGGCTGACTCAGAGGAGAAGAAGCATAAGGGGGGAGTTATCCCTGGGGAACACTGTGGGGCTGTTGTCAGTTGGTGTTCCGGGGAAGGGAAAGCAGGTTGCGATCCTACTGGCCCAGGGCATCTGGTTTCCTGTTTGCATCCACCTCCCCACACACTCCCAGGTGATAAGGTTGTCCCTGTGCTTTGAAGTGCCAATTGGACTGTTAATCACCCATGTCCTCAGCCCACCAAAGCTTCCGGTAACCTCTCATGCCTAGCCCTGACCCTGGAAGCCTGCAGCTTTACTTAGCAGCCACCCTGGGCTTTCTGGTCTCTTTTTCAGCCAAGAAAACCTCCTGCTACCCCCTGCGTTCTTGTCATCAGGACAGGATACCTAGATACGACTTTCTTTCCTTGACCCCTCAGCTTCCTCTGACCTCTTATGCTCCCACCTGTCTCCCAGCAAACCAGGCTTGGACGCCACAGTCCCCACCGAGCCAACTCCTCCGGCCCCGGAAGCCTCTGTTTTTCCCTGATCCAATCACAGGCTTCCTGGAGAGCCCCGACTCTATCCTCTGGGCTGACCTGGTCCCTGCCAGACCTCCCCAGCTCCCCGGCTTCCAGCGGGCCGGTGACCCTGTCTTAAGGCCCCGCTGCCCAACCTCTGGGCCCAACCACATCTTACCCAGCGTGACCTCTGCCTGCATGGGCATCGACAGTGCGGGGTGCTTGACCTCGCAGCTGAAGAGGGCCTCGTTGTCGACCTGTGGGTTGAGGGTCCAGGTGAGCAGGGCGCGCACCTCCACGGTGCCGTCGCTGCCCGGGGTGCGGCTGTGGCGCAGGAAGTAGACGGGCTCTGCGCTGTGGACCCAGCGGGGAAACTCGCGGCTCACGACTGTCTCTGGGATGTTCTCCGTGGTGGGATGGAGGGGGACACTGGGGTCTGGGGTCTGGCTGCGGGAGGGGTGCTCCGTGTAGGGGCGCCCGCCCCGGTTCTCTGCGTCCAGGACGGACAGTGACTTCTGCATCTTGGTGTCATCCAGATCTCGGTGCAGGAGGCTGCGAAAGGGCCTGCTGTCCTGAAGGGGACCAGAGCTCGCAGCGGGCGGCTCCGAGAGGGGCACCGCGTCGATTGGCTCCCCGTCACGTTTGAAATAAACCTGAAATTGCAGAAGGATGTGGGTAGGATTCTGTGCGCGTGGCCTCAGTCTCCCGATGGGCTCTGGATGAACCACCCAAGGGTGGCAGTTCTTCCAAACCCTCCTTCTCCGAGTTGTCACCAGGGACCCCACAGCCCACTCCATTTACATCAAGCTCCTGAGAACTGAGAGCCAGCGGGCACCGTGGGAATGTGCCCAGGCCCTGCCACCGGAGCTCAGCCGGTTTCCCGGTGGCAGGGCCTTTCTGAGCCTCAGCTCCCTCACTTGTAAAGAGGAATAAGATCCACTGCTTCCTGGGCTGCTGGGTGCTTGAGTGAAAGCAAGAAAATGGGGGGCACGGGGCCCTTGGGGTTCTGGGGGATCCACTTCTGCCTCGGGCATGTGGAGGAGAGGGAAGCGGGCAGGCCTCAGGATGGAGAAAGATGCCGGGAGAGGATGAAGGAGGAGAGGATCTGTGTGTGTGGGCAGAAAACAGGTGCGCATGTGGGCGGGAGCTAGGTGCGGGCACCAGACGTCTTCTCCTTTTCTCTGCTAATGGGAAATTCAGGTTTTGAGAGGCGACATTTAATTTAATTTGCTGTCTTTTTATTTTGGTACATGCACCCAGAGGCCTGCAGGGATTGGGTGTATTTTTTAATAAATCAGATAAATAAATCGATAGGAGACAGAGAAAGGAGGACAGGAAGCGGCTCTCAGGGACGTGGATGGTGGGAAGGAAGATGGGGGACGGGGAGGGCTGTGGGCAGCGGGAGAGGGGGAGATGAATGAATTGTGGGCTGCAGAGATCTGCTGGAGTTTACAACTCCGGAGAGGAATCTCTTATGCACATAATAGTCTGCATGGAGTGGGTTTTTTCCCCCCTTTCTTTGCCTTTCTTTTTGGGAAAGTGCTTCAAAAGCAGGTTTGTAATTTATATCAAAGAATTTCTTTCAAGTTCTGATGTCCCAGACGAATGTAAGAGGCCTGGCATATGGGGAGATGAGGGCCTTTCATATTATATTGAGAAAGAGAGAGAGAGAGAGAGAGAGAGAGAGAGGGAGAGGGAGAGGGAGCCCCCTGCATATTTTACTGCTGCGTCTTAAATGGCAGCCAGGTAATCTGAGAAAAGCTTTTCCTCATGCCTTCTGGGAAATGGTTTTTTTTTAGGAAATAAAACCAGCTTTCCTGATTCTAGGGTGACTGGACCTCTTTTGGGGCTCCAAAGAGGAAAAGTGAGGGCCACATCTCACTTTCAGAATCTGGCGGCAGACAAGTCACCTCTGTCTGTCTGTCTGAGAGAACAGCTGGCCGCGCTCTCTGCCCCCATGCCCCTCACTGCCCGGGCCCGTGGGCACCGTCGCTCCCCTCACTGGCGCTGGGCTGGCCTGGCGCACTGTCAGAGACACGGGTGTCTGTGGCAGGGGACTCCTCACCTGCCCCTCCTGAACGTCATGTGTTCGTTGCTCTAGTCCCAGCCTGTTCGGATCCTGCTCCCGAATGGAACTCGGGCCCAGAGCCAAGGGGCCGCACAGTACTGGGGTCCCGTGGGACCCTGAGTTCCTCAGAGGGGAATGCACAGCTGCAAAGCTCTAATACCACCCCGCCCCTCCGGACCCGGAGCGCGGGGAGAGGGGAGGGCGGCCTCCCTGGGCAGGGTGGCTCAGGGGGTGGTGGGGCCATGCCACTTCGGGAGGCTGTCACGCCCCACCCAGCCTCTTCACCTGCCAACCAGACCCACGGTCCCAAGGTAGCCGGCGTGGGCCTGACCGTGAGGGAGGGGCTCCCCGCTTTGCTCCACGCCTTCCTTTGGCTCTCCCCCCCCCCGCCCCTCTTCCTCTTCGTCCTCGCCTCCACCCTCTCCCTTTCTTTTCAGCGGGTTCCTGTGAGCCCTGGGACCTGGGAAAGGCAGTGAACTTGGGGCATAAGCACATGCACTTGAGTCCTCGCTCTGTCAAGAGCTCACAGGGCTTCCGGACCCGTCCCTTCCCGCTCGGTGCCCGTCTTCATTTGTCCCTGACCTGCTCATCACGGGGGGTGGGGGTTGTGTGCTGGATGCTGGGTCCCCGAGACCACGCCAGCTGCGCGGCTTTGGGGCTCTGGGTCCCAGAGAAGCAGGTTCTCAGCACAGGGAGGGTGGGAGCAGGAAAGGCAGCCTTGACCAGGCAGTGTCAAGGCCAATTGGCCAGACCTCCCTGAGTGCGGAGGTGGCAGCTGCAGCTGGACTGGCCAGGCCCAGGCGGCTGGCAGGCAAGGAGGCTGGGCGGCCCCATACTCACCATGGGCGCCGGCTTCCCTCCTGACACGACGCAGACTAGCGTGAAGTTCTGGGCTTGGTAGCGGCTGAAGGGAGAGGGTGTGTCCGCAGCTACCACCTCGATGGACGTGGGAGGAGCTGACCAAGAGAGGCACAGGAGACCGAGTTAGCAGAAGGCTGGCCAGAGCTCACTGGCGCAGGTTCCATGGTAGGTGCCAAGGCGGGGATGGCAGGATGTCACACAGCTCCAAAGGCGCCGCTTATGTTGTGTACAGTGAGGATGAGGTCCCTTGCCGGGAGACAGACCAGGGCTTCTCTTTCTGGGCCTTATATCCCCGTGGGCAAGACACACAGGAACTCGGAGGCTGCCATTAACACTTAAGGGCATCACCCACCAGGAGGCATCTCAGTATTCAGAGGGACCTGTCTGAGCCGGGGATTATGGGAAGCCAGTGTGGGTGAGTCACCTCGTGCTGTGATTAGAGGGCATGGCAGGTAGGAGGGGCATCATGTGGGGAAGGTGGTGCTGGGCAGGCCGTGGGCATATGGCGTCCAAGTGTCTGGGCAGATGGATAGGGCACTCACAGAGCAGGTGATGAGGGAGGGGCTGTCAGCATGGGCTGGAGCCCCTGCCAATCTTACAGTCAATTGTGACATTTTCAGGAGTTTTGTGAACCAGCTGTTAAACTCGAAACAGGTCGCGGTGGGTGTCTTTACACCACAAAAATCAACAACCGCTACCGATCAGGGCTTTTCTTTCTTTTCCTTTCCTCTGCTCCAAACCCCAGAGAGCTGGTTGACCAGCTCACCACTGGCTATGAGCTTTTCTTCTCTTTTGGGGAGCAGTGGGGAGCAACAGCAGAGACACGATATGACTCGATTTGGATGGGCCTGGGTGGACAGCGGCTCAGACTCCGAGGGCAGAGGCAGGGGAGGTTGAGGGCTGTTCAGAGCGGGAGCTTCCCGTCCTTTTCATTGGAACGTGGTTCACCGTGGCCAGGCCCCCCCCCACCATCGGTCGCCATGGGCTGGCCTGCCAGAGCCGGGCACCCGGGCACCGTGGACAGGTGGAAGGCACATGCTGGGCCACCAGCACACCGGGGCCACATCCCAGCCCATCATACTGCGCCGTGTCCTCGGGTCCCTTGGGAGATCTGTGAAGCTCAGTTCTCCTGTTTGGAAGGTGAGGACAGGAGCAGGTAGGTGGCAGGGGAATCCGCATTACACATATAAAAGGCCCCGCACATGGTAGGAAGAGCTACTGTGATCATTCTGACTGTGATCTCCCTGGTCTCCTCTTTTTTTTTTTTTTTAGGTTTTTTTGAGACAGGGTCTCGCTTTGTGGTTCAGGCTGGCCCTGAGCTCAGCCTCAAACTCACATCACAATCCTCCTGCCTCTGCCTCCCGAGTGCTGGGATTACAGGCGGGAACCACCACGCCTGGCACTGTGGTATGTGGTGCTGGTTGCTGCTGGGCATGAGTCTCCACACCCAGTATTGTTATGTGGTTACCGGGGAATCGAACCCGGGCCCTTGCGCTTGCAAGACAGGCACCGGAACCACTGAGCTAACTCCCTGGCCCTCCCTGGTCTCCTCTTTACCAGCAGGACAGGAGGGAGACACTCAGATCTCTGCTGGGCAAAGCCGGTTGGTTGTTGGTTCCTGACTTCAGCCACAAGACAGGGAAAGAAGAGAAAATGAAATCATGTGAGCTTTGCCTCTCTGTAGGAGCTTTTCACCAGTTAAGTTTAATTAAGTTCAGCAAACATTTTCTGACACCTACTAGGTGCTGGGCATGGTGCCAGGTGCTTGCGGTGGGTGTCCAGCTTTGAATGGACACAGCCTGGAGAAGCTCACCATCTGGCAGGGGCGACAGACGCAGTGGCCTGTCTGTGTGAGCCCCCAGTGACATGAAGCAAGGCACGAGCCAATCATTCATTCATTCATTCATTCATTCCAGCAGTCACCCCACATTGTCAGCAAGAGAAGCAAACAAACAAGAAACATAGGAGAACAATAGATGGAGAATTGTAATCAAATGTAAGAGCGCACAGAACAGATGGTAGGTGGAGGCGAGAATTCCAGGAAGAGGAAAACACACACAAACACTTCCCCTCCTCAGAAGGTGCAGATTCTGCAGTCTAACTTTTCTACAACTCAATAGGAAAGTAAGATCTCACAGCAAGAGCCAAACACGGCTAATACCTGACCCCAGAGCCGGGCTATGCTCTTGAGATGCATTAATTCTTTTCGGCCAGAGCCTTGGTCAGGAGGTGGGCTCACTGATTCCCAAGTTGCAGGTGGGGAACCTGAACAGCGGGAGCCAGGCAGGTGCGGCTTCAGAGCCGTGCTCAGAACCGTGCTGGGCTCTGAAGGAAAGAGGAGCTGGCCCTGCGGTGCCTTTCTGCCTGAATGCACGACTCGGCCACAGGGAAGTGCTCCAAGCTGGCATATCTCAGTGTGTAGTGAGGCCCAGGAAGCCCTATCCCTGGGACCAGCTCCCTTGTTAATGTGTTTACTAGAGAACTCACAGTTACCTGTGTAGCTTCAGTCTATTTCCACTGGGTGGTTGTGGCATAGACTTCCCATTTTACAGGCCAGCAAAGCGAGTATGGAGAGGGCCACAGTTCTGCCCAGCGTTCTGCCCAGCCAGTGGCACGGCTGCACGGGTCCAGGGATCCTGGGCGCGGCACGGTGCCCCCGCATCACGCGCATGCGCAGACACATCCCACTCTGCAGCTCTGCCCTCGGTCCCGCGCGCCACCCGCGCAGGCTCTGATGGGGAGCTGTGTCCCTGTCCCTCATTATATTTCAGCAGGTGCGAGTAATATGTACAGTTAATCAAGCTCACGAGGCAATAACGGATTTCGCTTGCGCGGACAGTGACACAGAGGGGCTGCTCCTTCTGGGGCAGGCAGCGCCGCGCTCTCCTGATCGCTTTCCCGGCGCTGAGTCCTGGGAGAATGTCACTCGGCATCTCGCCTCCTGTCACTCAGCGGAGAAAACCTCCCTGACTGCCCGAGGACACACCAGCCCACAGCCTGCCCTCCTCTCTTCCCGACTGCACCGTCCGTCTGAGCCCCCAGGCTCCTGCGAGCGTCTGCTCTCCTCGTGTCTCCTGTCACACACCCACTGCAGCTCTGTCCCCTTCTCTGTCCCATCCTCCCCTCCACCCCTTCTCCATCACCACCTCCCTCTCCATTCTCCACGCTTCTCTCCCCACACCCCGTTGCTTACCCACCCTCAGTCCCTACCTCCATGCTGTCCTCATTCCCGTCTCTGTCCTGCCCCGACTCCAACACTGTCCACTCCCCCTGCTCCCGTCACAGTGTCCCCCACCTCCACTCCGTTCCCCCCTGACTCTGTCCTCCTTTCCACCTCTGTCCCGTCCCTAGCCCTAGCGCCACCCCTATTCTCATCTCTGTCCTCCCTGTTATAGTCTCTGACCAAGCTGGGCACAAAGAACCCCAAGTTCACGGACAGGAAGGAGCAGGGTGACCTGGAGCCTCCTGACTGTCCAGCTGCATTCAGAGGACAGCCCGGTGGCGTCTCCTGTAGAGCCACGCACAGACGCCACTCTGGAGGCCTGAGGCGCCCACAGCGCCCTCTGGGGTGGTCGCCCGAAGACACGGCCCCAGGGCACACTTGGCATCGCAGTAGGTAGAGGAGCCGGCAGAGCTCCAGGCTGCGGACACCCCACTGTCCTGGCCCTGGGCAGCGGGAAGTCTGCCTCCATCTGGCCAGCGAGTGTCTGCGGTCCAGCCAAAGCCCCCACCACGGCCCTCCCCCCTAGCCGGGCCAGGCACAGCCCGGCTCAGTTCTCACCGCCTCAGCAGGGAGAACCACTACCAGGACTTTCTGCCCGACTCCAGGCCGGGAGCGGTTTCATGTCTACACAGCCGGCCGCACATCCTGTCTCACCTCCACTGGCCCCGTCCACGATCGCTCCAGGGTGCAGGGTTGAAGATGTTTCTGCCCAGCAGTTAACATCAACAAGGGGCTATAGTGCTCAGGTGACAGGTGGAAGGAAATTAGCCCTGAGATATCGCTGGATGTTTGTTTGTTCAGTCACCGTGACTCTTGGCGATTGTGCGGCTGCTCTTCCTTGCTTGGTGAGTGAGCCTGTGGCCTCTACAGTTTGGGAGCATAACCCCATCTGGGGGAGACCCCAGCACTCTGGAATGGGGAGATTGGCCCGGTGTCTGTGTCTAACTATGCCTTCCAGAGTTTGATCTGTTCCCACCAAGACGCCCACCCCATCCCAGCACCCCAGGGCCCCCGGCTCTCCGGCTGAGGCTTAGCTACCAACACCATGCAACCGTGGGCTGATCAGTTGATTGGCCTCAATCTTCCCATCTATCAAATGGGCTCAACTGCACATACCCTGCCAACCTTATAGCATCTGGGAATTTAGAGAGAGGAAGCAAAGGGGACAGAGAAACTCATACAAGTGCCACACAGGGCTGAACAGGCAGAAGTGGCTGCCCGTACTACCTCTCCGCTTGCCCGAACCCTCTACTAGGCTCAGAGGGACGCAAGGGCGTTTTGGTCCCTCCCAAGGGTGACTACTCTCTCAAGGAAGAGACACCTCTCCCGCCCCTTGAGAAGCACTCTATGAAGGTGCTGAGTGAGCCTCTGCTGAGCATCATCTATCACAGGAGGTAATCAACTAGATTTGGGGAAGGTGGGGGAAGGGAGAGACAAGTTCAAAATTATATTATTTGCAAAAAATCCATTCCACCCTCTCAGCGTGCCTATTCCATCGACTGTCTTTCTTCTCTCTCAGCTCCTCGTCATTAGGCAGTATTTCAAAAAGAGAAAAGTGTTCTCTTAATAGAAAAGCGTCCGTGAATATAAATGTTCCTTCATGTTCCCGATTTTAATTCCTTCCTTCCTTCCCTCCTGCCCTTCTTTCCTCGCTGGTTCCCTTCCTTGACAGCTTCCTTCCCGGTCCCAGTGTTTCCCGCCCTGCCCCCTCCTGGTCTCTTTCTCCCGGCTCCTTCTGACCCTCCTCCTCCTGACCCTCCCCGGGGAAGTCCTTTCCCGGTAGCTGTCCCTGGCCTCCCCGCCTCCTCTGTCCCCTGAACAGACGGGCCGTTCCTTAATTCCCCCCATCCTTGGGGGCGGCCTCAGGGGTCACCTCCTCCAGGTGGCTTTTCCTTGGGTGTCTGGAGCGCCCGCACTGTCTGTCGCAAATGCGGTCCCTGGTTGGCGTCTGTCTCTCAACAGATCGCGCTCCCTGGGGCTGCTGCGCCGCGGAGCCTCAGAATTCCCACTGGCTGCCTCGAGGCGGCGCAGTTTCCTTCCCTGGTTATTTTCTCCCTTTCTCCTACCCAGGCAGGCAGATGGCCTGTCCGCAGGAGGGTCCCACGGGCCGCAATGAGGCGCTTCCGCCCTGTCTCTGGCCTTCTCCAGACCATAACACACTGCGAACAGTGGTTTCTGTGGCTCCTTCGTCCTGGTCCCTGGACACCGGAGCTCGCGCGAACCCAGGGCCTTTGCACCGCTGTGTCCTGCCTGTCCCCCAGGGCTCAGCCCACCGTCCCCGCCTCGCCTGAGCCAAGCTTTCCTTCTGTTCCCAGCCACAGCGCATTGCTGTTTTCCTCATGGAGCGTGTCACGGCGTGTAACCCTTTCACATGTGGGTGTGCATGTTTGTCTCTTTCTCCGACACCCCTGCACCTCAGAGGGAAAAAAATTCTTCTTGTCCTTGTCACCCAACGGTCCAATAAGGAAGGAAAATGTCAAGATAGCCCCAGCTCCCTTGTCCCAGCCATGGTCTGGAGAGGACCTGGGGTCGAGGTCTCCAGCAGGAAAGGAAGTGGGTAGCAAGGCCCTCCAGCCCATGAGAAACTTAAACACTGAGCGGAAGAGTCGCAGCTGAGGCAGAGCGCAAACAGAAGCAGCGAGCCCAACTGAAGTCCCCAGTGGTGAGTCCCCTGGGACGGGGAGACGCACAGCATCTGTCCTCCACGGCTGCACAGGCCCTTTCATGCCGCAGCTGGTGAGCGCCTCCCCCACACAAACACGATCTCGGGGATGTAGGAGGCCTTACACTGGGGCAGTGATGGGGGTGGGGGCTCCTGTCCGGACCTGGGGCTCCCCACCCCCAGATGCAGCCTCGGAGGGGCCACCTGCAGCCCCTCCCCTGCCTGCCATGCTCTTGGCAGCTGTTGTTTTGGCTATGGCAAAAGATAAAATTACAGTCCCACGTGGAGGCTCTGGCTGAGCGCTTTGGGGAGCAGATCCCACCCAGACTGCTGCGGATGGGAAAGGGCAGCGGGTGTACGTTGGGCCCGGATGTGCATGTAGAGCTGGTTTCTACACCGTTCCTTTCACAGGGGCCTCTCAGACCTGGAGTCTGTAGGAAATGCAAAATCTTGAGCCCCGTTCCAGACCCAAGTATCTGGCTTTTAACAAGCACCCAAGGGATTCTGCAAAAGTTCAGGTGTGAAAACCTCTGTATTGGACTACGGAAACCTGGCTGGCTCATCGCTAAATTAGGGGTAATAAAAAAGTCATGCATAGTGTAGTTATGGGAATGGGGGGCTTGGGCCAGAGTAGGTGCTCAGTAAAGAGTAGAGGAAACCATTGTTGACCGGGAAGGAAGGGATCAAAGGAATCAGGACAACACCAGACAGTGTCAGGAGGCGGGCCATAGACCGAGCTCCCAGGAATCTCCCGGGCCCTGGGCACTGATTGGGTCAGTGGACTGCAAATCCCCAAACCCCGCCTCCCACAGCTGGATGCAATTTTCCACTCACACTTTGATTGGCTCTTTGTCCATAATCCCATTTTTTTTCTGATTGGCCTCCTGAGCTGCCAGTCACAGGTGGACTCCCTCACCCTGGCATTCTGCCAGCCAGGGCTGCCCAAAGGTGGCCACTGCCTGAGCCTCAGTCCTTCCCACTGTGGGAATTTATGTGGCAACAGAGGGAACGTGTTTAAGCCCCACAAACAGGCGTCGTTTCTGCAGAGATGAAATCTACGGGGCGTGACATGAATTCGCTTTAAACAGCAGCCACACTGGCCGATTTGGAGGTGTTTTCACTGTGCCCTGGAGGTATATATTACACACACGGGCGGTTTCACCAGGTGATAAATTTGCAGCTTGATGAAGAAGCCCCCGGAAGCCCGGGGAGGCTCTGGAGGCTTGGCCGTGGGAGGCGTGGCGGCACCCAGCGGGGCTCTTTGCTTCCCAGCTGAGCAGTGGAGATTGGGGCTGGGGAGCCCTCCACCCCTGCCCTTCCCCGAGACTGTGCCCCCCACGCCGGGCTGGAGTGGTCTGGGGCTTAGAAAAGGCCTTACCCTGGCCTGTGTGACCAGCTTCTCAGGCTCTGCCCAGAGAACAGGGGCGACCAGGCCGCTGCCACCTGTGGGCCACTTTTGGGAAACAAAGTACAGAGTGTCCGTGGCCCCTGCAGGGACAGAAGTGAGAGCGGTCTACACTCAGTCTGCACTGCTCTAGGCTGAATGTTAGATCTGGATCTTTTCCTGAGCCCCTGACATCTGGGTGTTTGCGTCACTCAGTGCCAGGCAGTGGCAGCCGCCCACATCACAGGGAAGAGGTCAGTGCGCTGCAGGTGGCACTTGGTGAGTTCGCAGTAAATTCTCATTCCTGCTCAATTAGCTCACAATTGTCTATGGGGCAAAGAAATGAACAAGAAATCCAAAGGCCAAAGCACAGATTTCTATGTGTCTTCCCCTTCTTGTCCTCAGTTTCCCTGTTTAAACATCCAGGGGTGCAGCAGACAGGGTCTAAGAATACCCATATTCTCCAGCATCGGATAATGACCAGGAGGCCCGACGAGATTCCCTGAGCTGGGCCCCCCCTGCCCCCCCATTATTCCTGCTTCTACCAAGGCGTCAGCCACTCTGTGGGAGCTTTCCCAGCGGCCACCGCAGCCACCATCTTTCCTGTCTTAGCAGCCTTGTAGGACTCGTGTCTCGAGTTCCTGCCCCTTGCTTCTCATAAAGCAGTTTCTGGGCAGGAGCGGTGAGAAGGGATCCTGCCTTTTCTCCTCCTCCACAGTTTGTAAGGAGCAAGTCCAGCTCTTCACCCCATGGACTCTCACACGCCTCAGGTCCCACAGGGAGCAGGGGGTCTTTCTCCCCTTTCTCTTCTGCACATCTGTCAGATTCTGTCTTTAGGATCCAGATGAGGCAGTGGAGCCTCATCCTCAGAGACGCAGAGGCAGCTGGGTGGAAAGAGGTTTGGTTGGGGCGGCTGGGCGGGGCCCTCAGGGGTCAGCACTGGTGCCTCTCTTCTGGCCTTGCCTTGGTCTCGCCCCAGTCGCCCACACCACCTCTGGCCCCCAGTGCAGCCCCGGTGCCCGGAAGTGGCCTTTCCGCCCTCTCCTCTGTCCCCAGCCCAGGCTACTGCTGGGAACTCAGCGGCCCCTGGCTAAGGGCTCCCGCGTCCCACAGTGAACATCACTGAGTTCTCCTTCCACATTTACACCAGGCAGATGGGGCCTCCTGTTCCCTCAGGATCCGGCCTTGCTGTGGATCCTACAGAGCTCGGGGGCCAAGCTTCCCACAGTCACGTCCTGGCTCTGTCACCTGGTGTCTGGGTGAGCTTGGCAAGTCACTTACCCTGATGGGCCTCAGTTTCCTTATCTGTGTAATGGGATCATCACGTACTGACAGGGCTCATGTGAACTTTATGGAAAGTTCATAAAGGAGACACAGGGTCTCTCAGACCCTGGCCTGGCACCAGCTGAGCCCTGAATAAATGTCAGCCATTCGGCCAGTCAGCATTGCCCTGGCCCCCTCTTACTAGTCCCCTGCCCCATGCTTGGGCTCCTACCTTGCTATGTTCCTTGTGGGCCATGGAGCTCCTGCTGTAGCATCTCTGGCCCTGCACTGCCCCCACCTCCAGGTAGGAGGGCAGTGGGCCGTGGGGTGCAGCACAGGGAGGAGGGCCAAGGACCTCCCCGGGGACCCTGCCAGCTGGAGCCTCTGAGGGGGCAGCTAGATGGCCCCATGTCTGCCACCCCCTCCAGGAAGCCTCCGAGCCGCTCCTGAGACCTCTCCACCCCTCCACCTGCACCCCGCTCCTCCCCCTCACTGTCTCCTACTGGCCTTTGGGGCTCCTGTGTCCTTCCCACCTCCCTGTCATCATGTACTCCCTGGGACCTTTTCCCCTTCACTGGATCAAGCTCTGGACTCAGCGAGAGGGACTCGGAGCTCTACCTGGTCACCTGCTAGCCATGTGAGCTTGGGCAAGCAGCTTCCTCTGTGTGGGCCTCAGTTTCCCCTTCTGTGAAATGGGATAGCATCCTGCTCACCTCAAACAGCTGCCGTGAGGACAGAGCAAGGTGTTCACGGGGAGCTTGGTCCTGTATGGAGGCCTGGCTCATGATCGGCCATCAGTGACATCAGTTTTTGTTGCTAAGATTAATGTGATCATTGCTCCTTGCAGTGAGCAAGGGAACCCCATCTCCTCCTGTCAGATGGGAAACTGAGTCAGGGATCCGCTTGAAGTTGGCAGCTGTCAGGACTGCTGTGTCTCAGGCTGAGTGGATGAGCAGCTTGATCTTGGTCTCAGTTTTCCCTTCTGCATAGGGTGCTGGGCTGTCTCAGTGTCCCCCAGGTGCCTGTCCCCGCCCCCGCCGCACCCAGCTCTCCGGGCTGTGCTTCAGCTCTGTGAACACCTGTAACCTCCGTCTCCTGCCGCTGCTTAAATCACGGCCCGAAGCTCCGCGCTCCCACGGCCACATATCACTTGTAATTAAGGGGCCTGTCCGGGAGGGGACGTTTACCTTCTGCCAAGCCACTAAATCCCGCTCCCAGCAGTGGAGAGGATAAAGCATGAGCTGACCCGGCGCTTGTCAGGGTTTAACGATGTGCCACAGGCTGCGGCGGGCGGGGGAGGCTGCGGCCCCCTTCCCCGGGCGATTCCCAGGGGTACGGGCGGGTCTCCACCTTGCTCCTGTGAGGAGGACACCGGGGCTCATTTTCTGAGAGGCCACAGTGAGGTCCCAGAGCCAGGTCAGCTAGGTGTGCAGACCCTGCCTCCCTCCCTCCTTCCTTTCCTACTAGGGGTTAAACCCAAGGCCTCACTCATGCTAGATAAGCACTCTTTCACTCTGCTATGTTCCCAGCCCCTTTCTACTTTTTTGTTTGAAACAAGTTCTCATCACGTTGTCCCGGCTGGCCTTGGACTTGCCTTCCTGCCTCAGCTTCCTCGTAGCTGGAGTAACCAACGTTCTCTGCCAGGCTTGTGTTCTTAGTTATCACAACGGGAGTCATAGAAACACCCTCCTCCTAGGGGCTGGGAGGGTCAGATTATCGTATTTAAAGTGCTTGGAACAATCTCTGGGACTTGCAACCACAAAGCTCCTTCCCTTGTTCTGGTTATGCCGCATCTGTGGGGGGCTCTCCCGGGAGGGAGACGGGACTCTGGCCCCTCACAGGAGCACGAGTAAGGAGGCCGCTCATAAAGAAGATTGAGTCACAGGCTGGGCCATGTGAGAAATGAATAAGCGAATCGTCCTTCTGCTAGACCTTCGGCCCTGTGGCCCTGGGCGGAGATGCAGGGAAACATTTGACAGTAGAGGGCAGTGTCCAGAGTGACAGCTCTTGGCTCCTCAAGCCACGCCCAGTGTGGGCCTCGAAGGCTCAGTGTCCATCCCGGCTGGGGGCTTCAGGTCCCCGCAGAGGCAAATAAGCACAGGCCAAACTCCAGGTCCTCCTCCTTCAGTAGACTGATCCCCTCTGCGTCCTCCCAGCTGCTGCCAGGACCCCCTGCTATTGCGGGTTCTTGTCCAGAGGAGGCCTGGGTGTGGCTGGGATGTGGCTGCCCAGCGTCCGTCCTCACTCAGAGGGGTGGAGCCTGTGTCTTCCCCACAGCGGCGTCTTCCCCACAGCGGCGTCTCCTGGAAGGTTGGAGGCTCCTGGCGACCTGTGCTCCAATCCCAGCCTGCGCACTGCTGTGGACCGTCAGGCCGTCCCCCGGCTCCCTGGGCGTCCTGACTTCTCACCAGTTCTGAGATGCCACCTGCCCTGCAGCGTGCCAGGTGGACAGAAAGACAGGTGTGGGGACACGCGGCGCTCTGCGGGAATCGCCGTGGGCGGCTTCAAGGCCACAGTGACCTTGCAGGCAGTACGGCTGGGGCGGGTGGGGGCTGGAAGCCTGTCCGGGAGCCAGTCCTCAGGCTAGACCTGTGGGGCTGATGCTGGGAGGTGACTGTCCTTGCTAGATGACCCGGCTAGTTTCAAAGTACTCCTCCGAGCCCCAAACCCATCTGTCTGCCCCTCTCTGAACTGGCTCTCAGCCCGTGACCCCCACAGCTCAGAGGCCCGTGTGCAGGAGGGCAGACAGCAGAGTGGCCAGGCCCCAGCTGTTCCACACACTCAGGGCTGCCGTTTATGGTCTCTGAGCACGCGTGTGGCCAGCGTGGAGGACCTTGGCCTCTGCCTTTGTCCTCACAGGCCAGCAGCTGTCTCAGCCCCATGTAGCCTATGTAGTTGCCCACCCAGAGGCTCCAGCTGGCAGGGGCCCCTGGGCAGCTCCGTGGTCCTACGGCCTGCTTCCGTTCTGCTGAGCTGACCACACAGCTCCTGGGGCCTCTCGGAGCGTCTCCATGGAGCTCCAGGTCCTGCCCTGTCTCCCACCTCTGTCCCCACCTCTCCAGCTGGTTCCCATGCCCAGGCTTCCACCTCTTCTTCGAAGCCACTGCATCTGTGCCCGCCTGGCTCCCGTCTTCTGTGTTCTTCCGATGATGCCAGTGTCCCAGTCTGGACACTTCCTGTCTCTTAAACACGCCATCTCATCTGCTCCTTACAGCATCCCAGAGAGGGAGAAAGCTAAACCGCTCCAATTCCCAGATGAGGAAACAGAGGCAGGCCAAGAAAGGATCCCAGCTGACTTTGGAGGAGGAGGCGTGGACTCGGGCCATCCTAGGCCAGCACCCAGGCGGGGGCAGAGCTGTCACTGCCTGGCTTACAGAGCACCTGCTGGGCTGGCTATGCTGCTTCTGTTTAGCAGACAGGGAAACTGAGGCCCCGGGAGATGAAACACAAAGGCCGCATCTCCAGTAGAGGTGGTAGAATACAGTGGTCAGGTCTGCTCTGTGGCCAGCTTCTGGGTTCCAGGCTCTTTCTACCCTTGCCAGACCCATGATCTTGGGCAAATCTAGTCACAGGTTTCACACTTGCAAAATGAGGAAAGTAGAAATAGAATCTCCTTAGAGGGCCATTATAAATGATATAGCAGGTGCTGTGCAGATCTGTGCCTCGTGTATAGTAAATGCTCAATAAACATTAGCTGCCTTTATTACTATTGGTTGCAGAACTAGAAAATTTATGTCAGAGACCAAAGCCCATACCGTGTGCCGTTCCTGGACTCGCCAAGGAAATCCAAGTCTGCTCTGTTCACGGTGAGCTTAATTGTACAGAAGCAGAATTCTCCACCCGGGGATTTTCCAGCCTCCTCCTTGTCTGATTGGCAGGACATGGGTCATCTGCATGTCTCTCACCCAGAGAAGTAGGACAGGGGCCAGAGAGGGAGAAGATAGCCCTGGGCCTGCCCAGCTTTAGCCGGTCCTCAGAGCCCAGGGTCTGGGGCAAGAGGTGAAGATTTCAGTTTACATCTCTCCCGTCTCTCAGCCCCAGGTTCTCTGCAGCTCAGGCCCGGATCCCCATCTGCCCAGGCTTCTGCAGAGCCGCCAGCTGGGCTGTCTGGAGCCTGTGGCCACTGCAGTCCCCTGGGGCCAGTTCATGTGACCTGTCCTAGGCCAGCAGGTGGCGCAGCCATGCACACACCAGGCCGGGGAATGAGCTGATCATTTCGCACCCAGCAGAAGTCCTGGGATGCAGAGGGGCTGCGGCTGTGCATCGGAGCCTCCAGCAAGCCTGGCAGGGACCTCATGGAGTCTCAGACCCATGGGCTCCGTCCCTGACTGATCCTCCAGCTGCCATGAACATCGCTGGGCTGGCTCTGCCCGGCCCGGCACCCTCCAGAGCAGTAAAGTCCTGTGATCGCTACTTCGCTGAAGCCCCCAGGAAAGTGGCAGGCCCTGGGGGCGGGGCAGGGTCTGCTCAGTCCTGAATCTGACCCTGGTCCTGCTGGACCCCAAGTTCAGGGCTCTTTCCAAGGTTCTGAGCAGTGAGGGGGTCCTGGCAGCAGTGAATGAGACAACCAGAAATGGTACCGGGGCACTGGGGTGGCATAGAGGTTCTTTCCTCCCCCCAGAGTTCTACAGGGTCCCAAGGGGCAAGCTACCCCCTGCACAAGTTTGGAGCGCCCCATGCTCCTGGTCAGGGGTCCCCACTTACCCTACACAACACCCTCAGCTGACATTTGCAACACGGAAGCCTTCAGTTAAAGAGGAGGTTTCCCTAGGAGTCAGGGTGCCAGCTCTGGATAAGGCTGTCCCGGTGACACCTCCCAGCTCTGTCATTCTTGTAGGTGGGTGGACCCTAAATACCCAGAGCCTCTGTTCCCTCATTGGTAACCTGGTAGTGACCACGCTTACCTCCGGGAACCAGCAGAGGTCATGTGATCAGCCATGGCAGGTAGCCTCCATTCCTAGCTGCAAGTTGGTAGCAGACAATGGCCGCTCTTTGCTGCTCTGAGGGGACCAGGAGACTGGTGCCTTTCCACTTCAGTGGTGGCACTGCACCTGGCTACATTTAATTGATTGTAACAATGCACCCTTGACATCTTCCCCCCATGACTGACTGTACCCCGAGAAGAACCTTCCCCATATAATGCCTTCCAGGGACCCAGCGTGCAACTTTCAAATTGGCTTACAATTTAGCGGCAGCTCTGAAAACAAATCAGTGACTATGTGGCACACACCCTCACTGTCACCTCTGGGGCTCCCAGATGTCTCCTCACTACAGATCAGGTGTTCTAGGCATGAGATGACAGTGCCTCTTGCATTTTGATCCCTGCCAGGGGCCTAGGAAGGAGGTGGCTGTGTGGGACGTGCTGGATGCTGCGGGGCAGGTGCCTGCTCTGGCGGGGGTAGCCCTGGCTGTGCCCCTCCTCGTGACCCCTCTTGCTGAAGTCTTGGGAGCCTCCCTGCAGGCTCCAAACTTGGGGGTGCTGTCCTGTTTCCCACAGTCAGTTGCCACACCCCTAAGGGCCGAAGACCCCAGCGCTCCATGGCCTCTACTCCTTGGAGAGAGGGTGTGTGCATGCTGGCTGGAGGAAGGGAGACAGCCCAAGACCATACACACATTTTAATTTTTTTTTTTTTTTAGGTTTTTTGAGACAGGGTCTCGCTCTTTGGTTCAGGCTGGCCCTCAGCTCAGCCTCAAACTCACATCACAATCCTCCTGCCTCTGCCTCCCGAGTGCTGGGATTACAGGCGTGAGCCACCACGCCCGGCACTGTAATATGTGGTACTGGTTGCTGCTGGGTGTGAGTCTCCACACCCAGTATTGTTATGTGGTTACCGGGAAATCGAACCCGGGTCCTTGTGCTTGCAAGACAGGCGCCGGAACCACTGAGCTAACTCCCCGGCCCACACATTTTAATTTTTAAAACCTGCTATGAAATATATTTGAACGGGAGAGTTATGCAAGAAGAGGGCAGGGAGCATAATTTTAAACCTTATTCATTGAGCTTGTTTTCCTTGGTTTTGTGTTTTGTTTTGATACTGAGGACAGAACTCAAAGCCTTCACATTGTGCTGCATGCTCGGCTCTTGTTCGTTCATTGGTTTACTTGTTTTGTTGTTGAGACAGGATCTCACTAATTTGCTCCATTGCCCAGGCTGGGCTTGAATTTGCATCCTCCTGCCTCAGTCCCCTGGAGTGCTGGGTTTACAGGTGTACACAGTGCCTGGCTGTTGTGCCTGGTTTTTTTTTTTTTTTTTTGACTCGATTTACTGTTCAAAATCAGAACAGATCCTATTAACTGATGGCTCAGTACGTGCCAGACCTTGGCCCAGAATGTTCTGGTGGACGCTTGTCATATTTAACTCTCATCTCGGCCAAGTCCTGTCCTTCTCAGAACCAGGTCTCCAGCTCGCAGGCTGGAAACTGATACTGTCTGGAAACGCTTTCTTACTCACCTCACTCTATTCCAGACCTCAGTGCGTGACAGGAGCCACCTGCTCTGGGACAGAGAGCCACTCCTCTGGGTCCCCGACCCGTAGTCTCCTGGGCTGTGAACTGGGGCAGCAGTCCAGCCATCTCCGGCGGCCGCAGTGCCATCTGTCACTCTGATGGCCCCGCCCATCTGTAAACGGCATCATGTTGGCTGGTCACCCAAGCACACCTTCTCATACACTCAATCATGGCTGGGTCATTTATGAGACAAGAACAGGACAAACGCTACATAAGTAGCTGTTACATTGTGTTGTTCGGGACTAAGAACAACAGTAAAATCTGTACATGTTCAGTACAGAAGCTGTTATCAAAAAAGCACTTCTGACTCGCTGTTGGTAGCATCTGTGGACCTAGGAGATACAGAAATGAAGGGTGGACTGTGACACTGACCCAATGGGCTTCCGGGAGCCGTGTGCCTGCGGCTGTGCTGCCCCCGGAAGTCACTCCTCAGGCTGGCATAAGGTCCTTGGTGTGCACAGGAAGCTCAAACACAGTGCCAAGAGACTGCACTCAACATGGGTGGACCAGAGACCCTGATGGAAAAACAAGAGTCCCCCAGAGGCTCCAAGGTGGGGCTTTGGCAGGTGACTGGGCCAGCAGGGCGCTGACCTCCTCGCTAGTTCATCCGTTGGGGGGTGGTAAGGCCCAGCTGGCGGAAGCAGGTCCTTGGGAGTGCTCCTGAAGGCTGCACTGTGTCCCATTTGTCTGTCACTTCCTGTCTCCTGAGGCGAGCGGCTCTGCCCACCGCACACTCCCCACCCCGATGTCGGCCTCGCCACAGGCCCAGAAGCAATGGAGCCAAGCAACCATGGAGCCAAGCAACCTCTGAAACCTGAGCTATAGTAAACCTCTCCTCCCTTACGCTGTTTTCTCAGGCACTTTAGTAACAGAAAGCTGACTAATGCAGGCTCCAACCAACTCATCTTCCCAATGAGCCTCAACCGTCTGGTGCAGCCTATGAAGTAGATATCCAACTCCTGGATAGATAGACTCAGCCATCAAGATGTAGGTATATTCAGAAACAATATTTCTGGAAATGCTTAGCAGTTTAGGACAGGGAGTCTCAAAGTGTGGTCCAGGCCCTGAGAACTTGTAGGAAGTGCAGTTGCCTTGGCCTGGCCCAGACCCATGGGACAGGAAGCTCTGGGATGGCCCCACCCCTGTACTGAGCAGCCCTGTGGAGGTTCTGACTCACGCTCACATTTATGAGTTTAGATCCCGGACTTTTTTGGCCACCAACGGTCATGACCTGTCTGGTCCGTCACACCTCTGAGCCCAGTCCTGTGGTCTGTGAGGATCCTCGCTCACCTAATGCACAGAGCACCCTGGGGGTCCCATAGGGAAAGTGTGCAGAGCCCCAAACTCGCGTGCCCAGGTCACACGCAAGGGACAGGGGATGTGTCATGTGTTAGCTGTGGCGTGAGGTTCTTCGGATGCAGTGAGCGAGGGTGTACCTGGCCCTCAGGGGACAGATATGACAGCCACAGTGGCCTCTGAGCAGTGGCTCAGCCTTGGAGAGTGATGTCACACCAGAGAGAATCCTGCCCCAAGTCCCCAGGGCTCAGTCTCACCCTGCAACTGGAGGCACCAGGGAGGCCCGGGGTGGTGTCCCTGCCCTCCCTCCCTGCTCCTCCTGCAGCCTCCGCTTCCTGCAGAGCTCTCTGAGCCCGCCAGTGATGTGGTGAGTGGAATCCCAGCAGCCACTGCTCCCCCTGTGTCCGGAGGCTCTGGCGGCTATGCCCAGGAAGAAGCCACCAGTTTGCTGCTCCTCAGACAGGACTAGCAAGAAAAGGAGTCGCAAAGGGCTGGGAGCATGCCAGCAGTTCAGCAGGGACTGTCAGACTCTCTATGCATCAGGGTGAGCCCCAGGAGGCCATGCTGTGCCTCAGTTTCCTCGCCCAGCTGTGGAGTAATAGACTCCCAGGTATCAGGGCTGGAGCCCGTCTAGGTCGCCTGGTCCAAATGTCCCCTAGTACAGAGAGGTGCTCCCTGCTCAGACTGCCTTAGGGCCTCAGGGGGACGCGTGGGCTCGGGAGGGGGATCTCTGAAGGGCATCAGGGCCTCCGCTGCTGTCCCCTGCATCTCCAGCATGTGGCAGTGCCGGCCTAGGAGCCCACATGCTGCGGAGAATCCTGCCCAGGGAGGCCTGAATTTCCAGGTCAGTCTTAACCTGCATCTGGCAACAACACAGAACAACTTGATACCAAAGGTGTCTGTGATTTTGGCTGTGTGACCTCAGGCAAGTTACTGGCTGTCTCTGTGCAGTCCCCTTCCACTGGCTACCATTACCTGGTGCGTTGTAAGTGCACAGTGAATATCTGATGAGCAGGTTGTTGAGTCCCTGTGTCCCCTCACACCGGCCCTTAAGGTGCCACCTGAGATTTGTTCCTTGCCAGTTCCCAGCGAGGGCCACAAAGGCTTCTGGTTCATGTATCAGAGGAGCCAGTGGGGAGTGAGGCACTGTGGGAAGCTGTCCTGGCAACATAGCTCCTCCCTCCTGGGCCCACCGGAAGCCAGAGCATGCCCTGTGCTGCCACCGCGGGATCAGTGTCCCTCTGGAGGTCTGGCCTTCGGAGGATTTCAGTTTCCCCGGGTGAGCGCTTCAGCAGGCTTTGCTTCTCCAGTAAATGCTGTTTCATAAGAAAATTTGAGAGCATGGCTCCTATTGTCAAGGCCATGTCCCGGGGTTCCCACGGCAGAGCCGCTGTTCTACAGTGGAGAAACTGAGGCGGGGGGGTGGTTGACTTGCCCATGGACACAGCCCAGAGAGAGACAGACACTAGCGTTATCATCCTCATCTTACAATGTGTAAATGGAGGCCCAGAGACAAAGATGGAGACCCTGGATCCCCGCGCCCAAGGTCACAGTCTGGATCCCTGCGCCCAGCGTCACAGTCTCTTGTTCACCACCGGCCCTTTGCCATCTCCAGAAGGCTGGGCTGGGGGAGCCTCTGAGCTTGGGCAGAATGGCTGACCTGGCGTGCCTGAGTGTCCCGCTGAAATGCGGAACCCCAGCCTTAGCTCCTGATGTCCCCACGGGGCTCCCACAATGCACTTGGCCCGCAAGGGTCTCTACTGTGGCTCTTGGCCACAGCCCAGGACAGAAGCAGCAGCCTCAGCGCAGGCACAGCCCTGCTATCCCTCCCCGAGCCCTTGTCAGGTCCCCGAGCCAGAGCTGCACGGTGTGTGGTGACCCACGAGGCCCGTGTCCTTCACCGACCTAACAGAAATGGAAACTGAGGCCCAGAGTCCACCTGCTTCCCTGAGGCCTCTCATCTCTCCCTCAGGCATGCATGCCTGGTCAGAGCCTCAGCTCGTACAGGCACATAGGAGCAGGGATGCGGCTGGCTGGGCGTCCACAAGCTCAGACCCAGCGTGGGCAGGAGGAAGGTCACGCAGGTCCACAGAGAAGCCACTGCAGGCGTGCTCTGCCTGGCCTGGCCTGGCCTGGCCTGGACCTCTTCCGTGGCAAGGGCACAAGAGGGCAGAGGGTGTCACACTGGTATGACAGGCTCCAAGGATTGCTCCTCTGCACACTGCGCATGCACGCACGTGCACATACGTGTATACACACATTCACACTCACACACATGCTCACACCCTCCTTCCTGTACTCACCCATGACATTGAGGAAGATATTCCCTGAGGCCAGGACCACCTTCTCCCTCGTGGCTCGGTCATAGATGCCCACATGACACTCGTAGGGACCGTTGTCTGAGATCCGAACCTCGGGCAGCCTGCAGGGAGGTGGAGGATATGGTGAGTCCCACCATGGGGGGCCGGAAGGAGACAGCACCTCCTCCGTGCAAGACCATGATGTGCGCCTCACCGAGCACTGGGCGGGGAGGAGGAGCGACACCGTGGAGTGCCGTACCTTCACAGCCCTGTGCTCTACACGAGAGATCACACATGGAACGCAGCTAGCACATGGCACAGGCTCACTCCAGGTGTGCCGTCCAGGCACAGATCAGGGCTCCTGCTTCCTCAGCAGGGAAACTGAGGCACAGAGGGGGTGTGATCCCCCTGCTCCACACGGCTGATAAAAACTGAGATTTTCAATGTGACTTCTTATCTCTAACTGCATGAGGACATTGCAAAAGACGACAGTAGAACCCAGTTCCCAGGGTGCCCTCATCTCAGTGGACAAGGAGTGAGGGAGGCTGGTCACTTTCCTCTTGTAGATGCTTCCTCTACAAGACCACAGAGCAAGTAGCCCTGGCGGTCTGAGTGGGAACTGCCCGGCCCTGTCCTGTTGCCCAAAGACGGCCCTAAATCCTGAGCGCAAGAGCTGATATGCTGAACTCGAATAAATCTTTGTTTATGATCATTGCAGTCTGAAGCTACAATAATTCTTATGCGCCATGAAATGGTCTGGTTCCCCTCCCAACCATCAAACATGCTAAAAACATTCTCAGTTCATAGGTCCGGGGAACACAGGCAGAAGGGCTGGGTTTGGCCTTCCCACCCTGTAACGTGATGACTCCTGTTCTAGATCTTTCCACAGGGCCTGCAGGGTCAGATTGTGCCAAAGAGAGTTAGTATGTTGTTCTCTCACTCCATGAAAAAGGCAAACCCAGGGCTCTTCCTGACTCTTCTAATGAGTGAAAAGTCTGAAAAGCTCTCATGTGATGCGCAAGAGTCAAGTTCAAACTCCACTCTTGTGTGTGTAGCCATGAACCCCAGGGAAGAGATGCTGCCCCTCTGGCCGCCTTTGTTTTTGCATCTGAAAAATGGAGGCCACTTAGCGAGATCCTGTCTCAATATAATGAGACAGAAAATTTTTACATGGGCAAAGGTTATAGCTCAGCAGTGTGAAGGCCCGAGGTTCAGTCCTCGTACTGCATCAAAAAGAGAGACGATGCCCCACAGGACTACAATGAAGACTGGTCACAACTTGGCCCAAGAAGGTGAACAAGAGCCTCGTGCCCAAGTGGCCAGAGGGCCTCGGTGTGTCCGGTGTCCTGTGGTGAGTAGCTCGGCAGTGGGATCTGGCGAGCTGCAGTAGCCATGTCGCTGTCGTGTGGAGGACACGCAGGCGACGCCCACGGGTTCCAACCTGTGCGGGTTCCAACGTAGAGAGCTGTGTCTCTGTGGCCCTGACAGCCTCTCCAGGGACAGCAGAGAGCCGCTCTCTCCTCAGCCTCTCTTCTGCCTCTGCTGAGCTCCGGAACCTTCCCCCACCCCATCCCTGTCTCCCACGTTTTCCTAATGACTCGCTGTGCCTCTGGCCGCGACACCCGCAGGGCTGCTGTCTCCAGGAGCTGATCTAGTCCCAGCCCCACTCCGCTCCGCACCGCCCAGCACAGATTAGCATAAACAACACCCTCATTTGCATAGAACACACAGAGGTTGACATCTGGTCTCCCCACTGTCATTGAAGAGACAAGCGTCCTGCTTGTCAGGGGAATTTTTTCAGAGAAGACACTGCTGCCTCCTCCTCTTGTCCTCCTGAAGAAAGCCTGGTGACAGTGGGAGCAGCAGGGGACCTGTCTCCCCTCAGGAACAATTTCCTTTGTTTGTAGCTCAGTCAGACTGAAAGCTGAGTCTTCTTGCCGGGCACTGTTACTGAATGACAGTCACCTAGAGTGACATGTTTAGGCGACACCTGCTTAAGTGACTTCTGTGGGAGACCAGTGCAGGGAGCATGTAAAGAAACAGCCCCGGGGGACCCCGAGCTGGCAGCTCCCGATGATGTCATCAGAGAGTAATGACTCAGTCGATACACAGGTGGATCTCACAGGTAACCGTCACATAGGTGCTGCATGCAGATGTGTCTGTATGAGAGCGACACAGGTGACACACTTAGGAATTGCTACACTGATGACATGCTCAAGTGACGGTAAAACAAGCAATCTGCTTGGTGACACAAATAGGAGACACTGCACAGGTGGTGTAGAAGACAGCTCAGCGGACAAGCAGATTGGTGGCTTAGGCAGAAGACAGTGGCCTGCCTGGGACAATTTCTGCAGCACCACAAGCTCCCCCTGCCAGGCTCCCGGTGCCGGAGTGGCCTGGCCTTGGCCATTAACCCGAGTCACACACTTGCCGTCCTCCTTGACGCCTGCCCTGTCCTCCTCCCCAAACTGTCAGCACCCAAGTCCCAGGCGGGAGGTCCAGACCCCCATCTCCCGGCCCCTCTGTCTCACCCCGAGGAAGCCCAGGGCTTGCCAGGCTTTCTGCCCCTGCCAGGCTCCTTTCTGAGCAGTTCTCAGGAGCTGCCGGGTCTTCTCAAATGCAGATGAGAGCCACATCCGACCTAACTCCCCTCCACAGCCTCTCTGAGGCTGAGATAAAGTCAGGGATCCCCATGCCAGGACCAGCTCTGACTCCCTCCCACCCCAGCTCCAGCTCCTGACCTTCCCGGCGGCATCACCTCCCCCCGCCCCCCTGTGCCAGCTTCCTGTTTGACTGAGGTAACGTTTTACTTTGACACTCACAATCACAGAAGAGGAGCCAGGAATGAAGAGAAGCCTGCACACGCTGGCCATTCTCCATCGGCTCCATCTTAAGTGTCGGGGCAGGCCCCCCCCCCCACAAAGGCAGACTGCTTCTCGAGGCATCAGCTGCCAGGGCCCAGCTTTGATTAGGACCGATCTGCCTCTTCTGAGCGCCTCATCAAAACGTGAGCTTTCGCAGGCACTCTTGTCCTGCTAAAGTGGATTAGGAGGCCCAGAGACTCCTTCCCCAGAAGCAGTGGCATCGATCTGCATGCTGGGTGGAAGGCCTTGTGCAGGCAGCAGGGACCCAGGGGGTGGGGCAAGGCTCCTCTCATCAGCAATGGGCCGAGATCAATAAACTATTAATAACTGCACAGGTTTCTGCAGAGATCAGTGTAATGCAGTTTAGCAGCTGGAGTTTACCCACACTGACAGCGTCTCTGAAGGGCGAGTAATTGTGCTTTTGAGAAGCCGGGCACAGGAAGTGCAGGGCCCTGCGGGCTGTCCACACGGGCAAGGCAAGCAAGGGAAGCTCACTGTGGCTTTAGCAGGGCCTAGGCAAAGACAGAGGGCCATCACGTCCTGCACAAGTATTTAGACACAGAAGGAACCATGTCCTTGAGCTGGGGTGGCTGCCGAGACACGCATATTTCTTCCAGTCTAGAACACCTTTTTTTTTTTTGAGACGGGGTCTCACTCCTCCTGCCTCTGCCTCCTGAGTGTTGGGATTACAGGCGTGAGGCACCACACCCAGCACTATTTTTTTTTTTTTTTTTTGATCAGCATGGTTAGCCTCTGTCTGTCTTTCCAAGCCCACTGGTTTAGCATAATGGTTAAAAGCACAGGGCCGGGGATATAGCTCAATGGTTCCGGCGCCTGTCTTGCAAGCGCAAGGGCCTGGGTTCAATCCCCGGTAACCACATAACAATACTGGGTGTGGAGACTCACCCCAGCGGCAACCAGTACCACATACCAGTGCCGGGCGTGGTGGCTCGCCTGTAATCCCAGCACTCGGGAGGCAGAGGCAGGAGGATTGCTGTGACGTGAGTTTGAGGCTGAGCTCAGGGCCAGCCTGAACCACAAAGTGAGACCCTGTCTCAAAAAAAAAAAAAACCTTAAAAAAAAAAAGCACAGAATTTGAAGGTTGTTCAATCAACTTAAGAGCCCCAGCACTGCTTTATGACCCTAACAAAACTCACCTGAGCCCTGCAAGCCTCAGTTTCCCCACCTGTGACACATCTCATAGGGCTGCTGGGAATAAGAGAAGGGACAATTCAAAGGTATAGCCAGTGCAGTGAGGGCGTCCAAGGGTGCAGATCCCTCTGTCCAGGGCTCTGCAGGCTCTATGCCAGGAGCCTCCCCTGCCAGGCATGCTGACTGCCCGGTGCTATGTACCCAGCTCATCTCCGCCCGCCAGGCTGCATGTCAGGAAGCTCGGAGCACCGTCCCGCCATCACGTGTCAGAACACAAGGGGTCTTATCCATCTGCCCAGGCCGGAAGTTCCAGAAGGCAGTGACCATGGTAAGAATGAAGTCAGCAGGGAAGAGCCCGGGCTCGGGCCCTGGCTCTGCACCTCAGGAGTCTGTGATGTGAGATGGGCTCTTCCGGCTTCTCTGAGCTCCAATTCCTCCATCTATCCAATGAGTGTCTCCACTCCTGGCTGGTGGGATCAGCCATGGGGAGGGGTGGCTACTATTTATGGGAATTTATAGAGAGAGCACGCCGGGGCTTCACTGAATCCTTGCTGCTGCCGCCCCACGGCACTAAGACACTCTCAGATACTCACCGCGTAACAACAGAGATGTTATCATCCTCATTGTGTAGATGAGGGGACTGGAACCCAGAGGGACGCAGCAGTGGGACGGATCACAGAGCATGCAGGTGGGGCCTGGATCTGAACCCCAGCCCAAGAGTTCACCCCGACCCTCCCACAGGCTGCCCTGGCTCCCCTCATGGGCCGATCAGTGTGGCTGCAGATATCTCTCTGCCTCTGCCCCCTCCAGACTATTTCTATTCTGAGCTGCCCCCTCTCCAGGTAACCAGAGCCATATGCTTTCTTGCTCCCTGCTGGGAAGAACAGAATGGCCTTTTATTTCCCTCAATTCCCTTCTCCAAGCTTTGGGGGGCCCTTAATTCCAGTGCTTGGCTTTGCTGAGCTGGTCAGGTGCACATTCTCCATACTTGGTGAGATTTTACGGCGTCTGATCGCCCTTCGCTGCTTGGCTTTGTCTTTCCACTGGGAAGAGTCCTAGATTCTCCCAGAGTCCAGTCGGTGGACTTTGGGGAGGGGTGGGGCTGGAGGAAACAGAGCATGGCTCTCTAACTTACTTTTCCTGTGTAAGAGATTCGCCGAAAACCCAACTCTGCCTCAATGAACGTGCAAACGCATACAGAACCAGCCTAGGGAGCTATAGACACTGGTCAGACTCTTCCTTCTCCACTGGTAAGTGATTAAAATTTTAAAACAGATTAGCAAGCACCTACCACATACTGTGGACTGTCTTCAAAGTTAAGCATATGATGAGCGAGACAGTCAAAACAGAGCTTGTGGGGCCAGATCATACGGTCATCTTCCCAGGAAGTCTGTGTCTTCATCTCCCTCGTCCGGAATCTGCCTTCCCAGGACCAAGGTCACCATTAGTTATCAACCTCTTCTCCCTGAGTCTTGGGGTATCACAGCCTATTAGCTTATCTCGGCCTGATGCACAGTATCACTGCTTGGGTAATTGGCTTTTTGTTTGTTTTATTTAAATTTTGCTATTAGCTCCATTAAACTGACAAACAGTACATATTGAGGTTTACTCATCTGGTGAGTTCCAGCGTGTCAGAACCCCTGTCACAATCAAGATAACAGGCACAATCTTCGCTCTTGAGTCTTTCCTGCCTTTTGTAAAATCTGCGCCACCCTGTCCCCAGGACGCCCCTGACCTGCTACCTGCCACTCAGGATCATGTTACCTAGGATGTTACATAAATCACAATTTCTTGCTTGGTATCTAGGTTCGCTTTCTGCTATTGTGATGAACTATCTGAGCCAGCGACCTTAGAAAGAAGAAAGGTTTATTTTGTCTCCCGGTTGCAGCAGCCGGCCAGGTGGGCCTGTTACTTGAGGGGGGAGCACGTGGCAAAGCAAAGCGGCTCATCTCACAGCAGCTGTGAAGTGCAGACAACAGGGTCCTGCTGTCCCCTACGCGGGCACGTCCCCCAGGGCGGGGAAGCCTCCCATCTCCCGGTAGCACCGGCCTCTGCACACCTGCTCGCCTTGCCCTTGAACAACACCGGGCGGCAGCCAGGGTGGCGTCTGTTCAGTGCTAGCACACACAGCCAGGCTGACCGCGCTTCTCTACTCCACAGGTGCACGGGACGTCAGACGGCCTTCTCCTGTGCTCGTCCCTCAGATAGGAGGGCTGCTGGGCCCTCCATCGTCGTCTATCCCTCCATCCTTGTCCACTGTTATTTTCTTCCTTGCTGCCCTTTCCCTGCCTGCTCCGGGTCGCTCCAGCCCACGCTCTCTGCACTCCGCTCCCAGGGGACCGACCCGGCTTGCCCGGCCTCTCCTCTCCCAGATTAAAACCTTCCCACGGCTCCCATCCACTGAAGCACCAAGCCCGAACGAACGCTGTCTGCAAACGCAGATCTGGCCAAGGTCCAGACGGGGTGGAGGGACAGACGGAGGGAGGAGCATGCTGTGTGGCCTCCCATCTCTTGCCAAAATCCAGCAACTGAATGAGGAGACTTTTCAGGACCAAATTTATATAATCCGCCCTATTTAAAAAGTGTTTTGTAATTCAAACGTCTTCATTTATATACATAGTACCTCGTTCTGGGCTCACAGAGAGGACTCAGGTAGCCATGGGTCCTTTGAGGCGCCACTTTAATGAAGAGATGAGACCAGCTTTTCATTTGTCTACCCATTGTTTGCGTGGAAACAGCGCTTCTGAGGGGCTGGAAGAGTTCTTCCTTGGAGGAGTGAACCACACTCCTGCAAGCATATTAGCCCAGGGCCTGACGGCTCTGCGGTGCCTCCTCCCCGCTGGAAGGGTCGCAAGTGTGAAGTCACGAAGTGCCACTGTCTGTTCACATCCACCCTGCTCCCCCTGGGCTGCCCCTTGCTGTGCAGTGGGCCTCCCTCCCTCCCTCCCCCCAACACCTGCTCCTCCCAAGTTCAAGGTCATGCCTTTGGTGTTGGGACACTGGCAGAATGCGTGTCCCTCCTCAGTAGGCCATGAGACAGAGCTAATGAAAACGGCCATAAAATCTCTGGCAGCCCAGGGTACTGCTGGGATGCCCGCTGATAAGACTCTGGGGCAGGGAAGGCCGGACAAGCTCCCCGCCTTCCTTCCCGCCCCTCTGGCTCCTGTGTGATTTGGGAGCTGGGATCAGTTCGGGTCTGTCTGCCTGGCCCCGCGCCCAGGCTCACACTTGCTCGGCCAGCCCCGATGGCTCCCTGTCCCTGGTTGTCCTTGTGGCATCTTGTTTGCCCCACACACAGGCTCTGGGAGGCCCGTGAGTCCTCCAGGTCTGGGGAATTATTTAGCTACCACAGTAGCCTCTGTGGTAGCCTGGGAAGTGGTCCTGGGGAGGCGGGCGGGGCCGGGGCCTGAGGGCTGCCCTCACTTGGCTTGGGACAGACCTTCTACAGGATGCCCTGAGAGAGGCCAGCCTGTCGGGCACAGCCATGAAGGTGCACAGGACTCACTGGATGACCTGGCAAAGCTGCAGCACAGCCCAAGGCTCTCCAACTCCTTCCTGGGGAAGCTTGAACGTGTGTTGGCCAGAGACTCCTCTAAATCTCGAGTCCTCGGTCCTCTGCCCTCCCCATGGCATCCAGCCACCTCCTAGACCTCCTCATGTGCCACCAGACCCGCCAGTGTCCCTTCCATTGAATCCATCAAAGCCTAGCACCTGAGAAATGTAAGGGGGAGCAGAGACAGCTTGAGGTCAGACTTCACAGCGCTGAGGGCGTCTGGGCCACAAAACTGGCTGCAGTCAAGCATCCCCACTATGCTTCAGGGCCTCCGGGACCTACCCTAGACTTGCCCATCCTTCTCCGCCAGCCTTTCCCCAGCTTGGGGGTTGAACCCAAGGCGTTCACACTGAACTACAGCCCCGTCTCTTTTCTCTATTTTTTACTTTGGGGCAGGGTCTTACTAAGTCACTAAGATGCCAGGCTAAGCTCAGACTTGGAATCCTCCTGCTTCAGCCTCCCAAAGTGCTGGGTTTACTAGCATGCACCTTTCATCCAGCTGTCCCCTAGTTTTTGAGAGCACAGAGGCCTCTGCCAGAGAGCCTGATCCCTTGGAGGGGAGTCTACACTAAAGTCGAGCCCCAGAGGTGGACCCAGACCCCAGAATAGGCCAAGGCCAAGGCATCCTGTCTTAGGGCGGAAGAATGAAGCCTCTTGGGGAGGGGAGATCTGAGTCACCTCGACCCTGGAAAGCCCATGTGCAAAGAGGGATGTTCTGCCTGTGGGCAAATGGACCTGGAACTGGGTGAAGTGCAGACTCGATCTCCTACCTCCTTGTGCCCAGACCCTGATTTCCCCACAGCAAGCCTTTCCAAGGGGAGCCCCGGGGGCGTGCATGGGGGGACAGCAGCACACAGAGAAGAGGAAGGCCGAGGCTGTCCCTTAAGCAAAAGAGAATGTCTTAGGGGCACAGGCTGCCCATGGGGGGGCTGGTCCCTTGAACATCAGCCCTCAGCACGGTCCGGGTGGTCCAGGACTCTCCCAGCCTTAGCACGGAAAGTCATGTCCTGGAGGGGGAGATGATTCACTGCTGTGCACAGGGGCGCAGATGCCTGGAAGCCCAGATACCCCTTTTCACAAGGGAGGCACAGGTAACACGGGCAATTCTGTGGGTAACAGCTGATTTTAGGGGACCCGAATGCCCCCAGGCTATCCTTTGTCCATGACTCTGTCAGCTGAGGGCGTCCTGGAGACAGCTGAGAGCATGGCACAGGCTGTCTGCGTGGGGATGGTCCTTGTTCCTTTCCCTGGCACAGGGGTTCAACTGGTGCCCTTCAGGGAGGGGACCAGAGGCAACAGTTTCCCTCCTTGGTGGGCGTGGCCTGTAGGTGGGTAGAGGGTGCCACTGCTGGTCTCTAGGGCAGGCAGCAGGGTGGGGGGCGGTAACCGCACACCCTGTGCTGTATCTTGAGGTAACAGGCTCCACACTCCTCTACCCACTGGCTGGGGAGCAGGCCAGCTCTGGATGTACTTGGAAGCTCTGACCTGCGCCGGGTGTGGCTGGGCAGTCCTGATGGCTTCGCTGGTGGGCAAGGGCACTGCTGGGAAGAGCCCAGAGCTCCTGGCAAGCCGAGTCAGTCCTGTGTCCCTGATGTGGGTCACTGTGCCTGGCTGGGCCTAGGCTCTGAGAAGCAGCTAAACAGGGAAGGAAGGACAGAGAGAGAGAGAGAGAGAGAGAGAGGCCAGAGCTTAGGGGAACACCTGGAATCCTAGTCCCCGGGAGGCTGAGGCAGGAGGATTCAAAGTTTGAGCCCGGCCTGGGCAGCTTAGCCACTTAGTAAGATCCTGTCTCAAAAACAAACAGCCATTTTTTTAAAAAAAGGCTGGAAATACAGCTCAGTGTGAAGACCCTGTATTCAATTCTAGTACAGCAAAAAAATTCTAGGACAGGCCCCAAACGATGCCCCTCTTCCACCTCTCTCCTGTTGACCACATCCCCGACTTTCTGCCCCCCCCAGCCCCATCTCTCTCATTCTGACCCCCTGCTCCCCGTCCCCCCTCTCCAGGCTTCTCTTGCTCAGCCTCTGGCCGCTGCCATGGAAACCACTTCCTCCTCCAGGTCCTGATTGATTCATTTAGCCCCTGACCAGCCAGCTGGTTCAACCTGGGGTCTGGGCAGGAGGGCCGGTGCTGGGTGGGGGTTCCTTCTTCTCTTGCCATCCTGGGCCTTACAGCCAGGCACAGGGTGGGCATGAGCTCGAGAGAAAAAGACAGGACAGAGGGAGAGTGGAAACCAGGCAGCTGGCCAAAGAAATCAGATGCACAAGGCAGCGAGCAGAGCTGCGAGGCTGGCCCTGCCCCTCATGTGCCCTCTGCAAGGGGGCCAGTGAGCTGTGGCATGAGGAAGGCCTGAGCCCGCTGGCTTGGGTCTGGCTCAGCACAGAGGGGGACCTGCAGCAGCTCCCCACCCTTCCCCCACCCCGATCCTGCGCAGCGGACACGTGTGAGAGGTCAGTTAGGTCATCTGCCCTTGAGACCCAGGGGGCAAAGTGCGGCTCTCTCATCGGGTACCAATCGGGGGGAGGATCACAGAGCACCTACTGCGTGCAGGACCTGAGCCAGGCTCTTTGGAAACACACGCTCGCCCTGCCCCAAAGCCCCACCACAGCAGCAGCAATGGAAACAGTGACAGTAGTACATGCTTTTCTGGACCTTTCTGTGGGCCAGGGGTCCCCAACTTCAATGCGTTAGTGTGGGGCGATCTAGGGACGTGCCTCGGTTTCCCTGTCTGTAAAACTCAATCCTCACACACACAGCCGTGCGAAGTAGATGTTGATTTTCCCAACATCACAATTTCACAGTGAGGATGTTGTCCGTGGCTCCTAACTCAGGCTACTAAGCCTGAGGCTGTCAGCGCTGGGCTGCGCGCTGGTCCTGGGCCCCGAGGAGAGGGCTGCTGCGCGGCTTGAATGTCTGGTCAGCCCCAAACCTACTCACCAAAGCAGTGGGCATGAGGAGGTGGAGTGTGGAGGGGGGTGATCAGGGTTCGATTCTCGCCCTTAAAAAATGGTTCCAGAGAGCGCAGCATCTCCCACCGCAGAACGTGTGGCTGCCACTGGGCTCCTGGTGAGACCGAGGGACCACCATAACCCATATTTCTGGTGGCCAGAGCTGTGCAGAGTGGATTTCTGAGCCTCCTGATCTAGGTCCAGCCAGGTCCAGCAGGAACCATCACTGAGTCCCTCTCCTATGGGACTGAAGCAACTGCTGAGCCACAGTTGGACAAAGGATCAGGAAAGAGCTCCTGGAGGTGGTTCTGGAGTCCTAGGAGGACAAGTGGGCAGCCAGCGTGCATGAGTACCGAGGCTAGAGGAGCTGCCTTGGCTGCCAGCCAGTCCGGCCTCCTGCAGGGCAAAGTCCGGGGGAACTATCCTCAGGTCTAGAATGGGTACAGAAGTCAGCCAGTTACCCCATCACTTAGTACCCGTGACCTTATGGCGAGATCAGAGACGGGAATCACATTGAACAGATTAGGAAACTGAGGCCCAGGGAGGCCAAGCAATTTGTACAAGGTCACACAGGTAATAGCTGGGGCAGGAACTCAGGTCGGTGTGGCTCGGGAGTCCAGGCTGAGCATAAAAACCTCTGGAATGGCTGGAGATCTCTCTTTCTTTTGGGACAGCCCAGGGGCAACTTCGACGCAGAGCCAATTACTCCATTGGGAAAGCAAATCGTAACCTTCCTGCCAACCTGCAGCTGGGCCGGGGGCCCTGCAGGGGGCCTCTGCCAACCGGGTCAACTGATGGGTGACCCGGGGCTGAACCCCATCCCTGCTGCTTCAGCAAAGCCGAGCTAAAAACAGCCTCGCTTTGGCGGTGGGAAATTGAAACTCCCAGCTCTCTCTTAAAGCTCTTAAACAGGTCAGTCCACCAAAAACCCAATCCTTCAATCTGGGCTCTCTCAGAAAGTAGGGCAGGCCAATTATGTTTTACAGGCCTGAGCTATGTGCGGCTGACGGTGGGAAGGGCAGGCCGGGGCGCCCGGGGCTGCAGGAGGGTGGGGACGACGGGCCAGATGCTTCTCCCATCAGCCTCTTTGTCAAAGCAAAATTAAAACGCCTGGACGCTTGCTGGCGCCGAGCGCCCATCCGAGGTAATAGGTATTTATCTTGTGTGCGCAGCTCTGGGCTGCATGCCACGGGGGTGCGGAAGCTGGGCGCTGTCCTGCTTCCTGCTCAGCCCCTTCCCTTCCACAAGGGAAAGGATATCTCATCATCCCTTCTTTTTCATGATTTTATTGAGTATCTACTGTGTGCCGGGACCCAGCTCAGGCCTTGGAGGTTGCAGCAATCAACAACAAATGAAATGCATGCACTATCTTTACAAAGCCCATTTTCTAGGGGAGGGTGACAGATCATAAAAACATGGCGTGTCTGTGTGATCTTATGCACAGTTATAAAAACAAAGACCACACAGGGCTAAGAGCGTGAGGGAGTGGGGGGTGGGCTTTAAATTTTAAATTGTTCTGTGGTCAGGGGAGGCTTCACCAGGCAGAGAGCTAAGGAGGGGACGGAGGAAGCTGAGGGGCATGTAGGTAGATGACAGGGACAGTGATGATCGTGGGGCTTATGTGAAGTACCACACACTGTTCTAGGCACCTTTATGCCGCCTTGTCCTTATGAAGTCCCCGGAACAGCCCTGTGAGTGAACAAGGGCATATAAATCGTCGATGAAGAAGCTTGAGGCGGGGTCGGCTTCAAAGGCTTACGGTTTCTGGGAGAGAGCAAAGCCACACTGCGCTCTTCTCTGTACAGTGATCCAGGCTGAGCACCCTGCTCCTGAGACCTGGGATCTGAAGGGCTCCAGTGTCTAAACACTAACACCACATCACAAATGAAAAATTCCCTGCCTGGAAACTTTGTTCTTGCACAAAACCATGAAAAATATATGAAGTCACTTCCAGACTCTATGTACAAAATTATGTGAAACAAATGAATTTCATGTTCATGCCTAGGTCCTGTCCCAAGGTATCTCGTTATGTATATATTAATATTCCAAAATGTGAAAAAAATCTGAATTATTAAACAGTTCTGTTCCCAAGCAATTAGAATAAGGGATACTTAAACTATAGTTACTATGAGAGTTAGATCCATGGTTTCTGAAATAGACTATTTCCCAACCACCTTGCAGCAGGAATGACCACGTGACTAAGTTTTGGCCAATAGGATGCAACTCCCTAAATGATCTTAGCCCTTCCTCTTGCTGACTGGAGCACAGATGAAATGGCTGGAGGTGGAACAGCCACCATAAGTTCGGAGAATTTGAGAGTAAAGAGGGCATGAGCGAAGACCAAGAGGGAGAAGCCCAAGTCCCTGATATTGCTTAGTATCTGGAATTCTGTATACAGGATACCTGGGCTGTTAGGAAGAGAAGAGTAAACTTTTATCTAATTTAAGCCATATTTATTTTGGGGTTCTACTGCAGGTAACTCAAACTATCAACACATATGTTTCAGACTGTAGAGAGTGGTGCAGCCTGAGGGGATGATGAGGATTTCCCTGGCTTACCTCAGTCCCCTCACTTTGGGGAGTGAGTACCACAGTCTGGGAATAACCAGTTAAAAGAAGCCACATCATCAGCTTTTAAAACAAAAGTCAGCAACAAAGATCTGCATGTGAACCCTCTTGATTTTCAAGTGTGCCATTGATTTGATTAAAGATTGTTTTAATGAGAAAAAGTCGATGTGGGTCAGAAGGAGGCAGCTGACGGGCCGAGTGTGGTTTGAGGGTGAGTCCTGAGAGGGGGGCAGGCACCAGGGAGGAGGTGAGCAGCAGAGCTGGTGCCCGGGGCACTCAGAGGTGATCCCCTCCCCCCAGGAACAGCGGGGCGCCAGCCACAGCCTCCTGCGTGTGCAAGTCTCTACTCCCACCCTGCAGGGTCCAAATGCCTGGAGGAGCCTCCTGGACTCTCCCAAAGCCAAGACAGCGAGGGTCTTATCTGACCAGCGCCACACATGCATCAGTGCCCGAGAAGTGAGCAGCAGCCTGGCAGCCTGGTGTGTTGAGATGGACACGTCACTGGCAACCTGAGCCACGCCATCTGTCCCTGCTGCTAACTGGCAACTGGAGGAGGTGAGCTTCAGGCAGGTGGGAAGGTGAGAGGGAGGAGGGGGAGAGCGTCTGCCCGCCTGCCTGCAGGTGCCCGAGGTCCTGCGATTCTCCTTGCTTCCTTTAGCGATGCCATTCGCCAGTTTTGCTGGCCCAGGAAAATGTCGACACCTGGCTGTGGCATGGCCCATTGTGCCATATGGGAAAGCTGGGGGGTGGGGGGCGCGGGGCTGCTCCTCTCCCAGGGTTCCCTCTGCTGCGCTCACCATGACAGGCGCATGAGCACTGTGGGTACAAAGATGGCGCTGCAGAGCCCTGGCTTCCAGCTGGACTCCTCCACGCACTAAGGCACTCTACCGCTCTGGGCCTCCATTTCCACACACGCAATGTGAGATACTAACGGTACCTTTCTTTCTTGTGGGCAACTGACATGAAATGAAATAATACATGGACTGCACTCAGCACAGTGATGCTTGGGGTTGGCATGTGCCCTGGCACCAAGGGTCCTCTGCTCATCAGCATGTTTGTGGTGGCCAGTGCCACTTCCTAAAGGGTCTTTGCCCTTGTCTTGGTGACTGGGACACAGATGCAATGGCTGGAGCTGGAGCAGCCATCAGAGGCTTTGGGGAGAATTTGAGAAGGGAGAGTACACTCACTGAGAGGCAGCTAGAGACCACCATGGTGGGACAGGCCATGGCAAAGTCTCAGACAACAAGACACTCCAAGTGCCCTGAGTAAGGACCTCTTGGTAACATGGATGCGGTTTTCTACTCTGCCCTTTTTAACAGACCCTTCTCGAGGCATTGATCGATCACAGAAGCAGGATGTTTACATGAACCCAGAAGTGGTCACCAGGGGAAAAGCGTAAATAAGGCTTCTTGCTTTACTTGCGCTTCTTCAGCCTCGAGAGCACTCACTCTGGGGGTGCACGGCCAGGCAGGGCTTCCTCCATTTCCCGGCACCTCTCAGCAGAAGGAGCCTCCAGCCAGGGGCTGATGCTCCACGTTGCCCAGGTCATTTCTTGGGGACCTGGCGCTGCTTGTGCTGAGACATGAGGTCTTCCCATGGGCCTGCATGGTGGATGGCGGCTGGCACCTGTGACCCCGTGTTGTACCTGTCTCTTTGCTGCTTTAACCCTTGGGGCGGGGTCTATCACTCCTGCTTCGGGACAGGCTGACCAGTTAAAGGGTTTCGTCCAAGGCGGTGAGACAGGGTGAGCTGGACCTGTGGCCGATGTGCCTCCTCTGCCCCACCTGGGGTTTTCCCTGACCCCTCAGCCTGTCACAATGCCCGCACGCTTCAGCACAACAATGACAACAGTGCCACTGGTTGAGAGTAACACAGCCATTCCCGAGAGGGGTTGACCACCCTGTTCAGCATGAACAAGGCCGGGACAGGGCGATGCCCCAGATGTCTGAGCTTCAACAGCTTCTTGGATGAGTTGGCCATGATCATGACCGCCTGCTGGCCCAAGTCCATCACAAAGAGAAATACGTCTGCAGCTGTGCTCCTGGCCAGTGGAAACGACCAGATTCCGCTCAGTGCAGCCAGTCGATAAACTGGTTTGGGGGACAGCAGCCTGGTCACTGTCTCCACCAACTGCTGATGCCTTTCAGTGAGACCCAACTCAGCTGCGCACTGCCCCTCCCCCAGCTTCACCTGGCAGAAGTACGGACTCGCAGTACTGGGCTGATCTCCTTCCTCCTGTCTATGGGTCAAGAGATCCCACCTTCTGGTGTCAGCGGTCTTCCACAATGTCAGGAAACTTCTCCACCCCTCCACTAGGGGGCACTATGACCAACGGGAGGGACTTAACCTTTCTGTGTATCTCTTACTCTGTACAGAGGGTGTTCGTGGGGAGCACCGAGATACCCGTCCTGAGAGATGGGATAGCTGCCCTTGTCCTGGACCCCGGACTACAGGAGGCAGCCCTGGTCTTTTTTTTTTTTTAGGTTTTTTGAGACAGGGTCTCGCTTTGCGGTTCAGGCTGGCCCTGAGCTCAGCCTCCAACTCACATCACAGCAATCCTCCTGCCTCTGCCTCCCGAGTGCTGGGATGACAGGCGTGAGCCACCACGCCCAGCACTGTGGTATGTGGTACTGGTTGCTGCTGGGTGTGGGTCTCCACACCCAGTATTGTTATGTGGTTACTGGGAATCGAACCCAGGTCCTTGCGCTTGCAAGACAGGCGCCGGAACCACTGAGCTAACTCCCTGGCCCGAGCCCTGGTCTTGAGAAATGCATGGATGGTGACTCCTGGCCTTCCTAGATCATACTGCACTCTACCCATTTCAGCTTTAATCCTCCTCAGGTCCGGAGTGGTGGTCACTGGCACCCCCAGGTCACATAGGCAAGGCATGGCAGACTGAGGTCACACGGACAGGGCATGGCAGACGGTGACACCGTTCAGTCCTGTGGAACAAGCAAAGGGCCGACCTCTGAGAGGAGCCCGTCCGTCCACTTGTACCTCCACACCAGCACTTGGCCAGGCTTCGTGGTGCTCCGTGCTGGTCTACTGAATGACCAGCAGGGCCTCGCAGCACTGTTGTGCCAGGCCCTGCTCCTGGCACTCCATGCAGATGAGCTCTGAGCCCCTCGTGTCCTGCTGCTGTCACCACATACCGTTCTCATCTTACCGTCCTCATTTTACAGCAGAGAAACTGAGGCACCAAGGAGTCAAGTAGCACGCCTCAGGTCACACCAAAGAAGTGGCACTTTCACTGCCAACCTGAGGCAAGACCTTTTAGGGTCTTATTTGAGGAGAACTGGCGGAGCTGAGAGGTAGAGACTGAGTTCTCTATGGACAGAGAGCAGGGGCCGCACCGAAACAGCAGGAGAGCTTCTCTCACCTGAGTTCAAGGTCAGGAAGGACTGACAGGAGGGTCCCTGGGGAGCCCCAAGCAGAGCGTACGGAGGGGCAGAGCGCTGTGGGCTCTGGGAGGCTTTGGGCGGCTGTCCCAGTCAGCAGTGAGAAGATATTTATTCCCCGAAATTCGGCCCCAGAACTCCTCCTCTGTGACCCTGGTATTGCTTACTCTGCCAGGAGAGAGAGGACAGGGCAGTAGCTCTGCTCCACAGGCTCCGGGATCTTAGGGCTCCCTCTCCCCTCCACTCTGCATCACTGCCTGGCAGAGCTCAGGCCTGGAGACTGGCGTAAGCCCACAACCCCAGTGGCCTCTGCACCCTTCTGGCTGAGGGGGTGATGGCTCTTGGCTTTCCATCGGGTCTCTGCCTTCCAGAAAGTGAGTCCGAGAGGGACGCGGGAATCCAGGTCCTGAGCGTGGGGGTGGGGGTTCTTTTTTTTTTAGGTTTTTTTGAGACAGGGTCTCACTTTGTAGTTCAGGCTGGCCCTGAGCTCAGCCTCCAACTCACATCACAGCAATCCTCCTGCCTCTGCCTCCTGAGTGCTGGGATGACAGGCGTGAGCCACCAGACCCGGCACTGTGGTATGTGGTACTGGTTGCTGCTGGGTGTGGGTCTCCACGCCCAGTATTGTACGTGGTTACCGGGGATCAAACCCGGGTCCTTGCGCTTGCAAGACAGGCGCCGGAACCACTGAGCTAACTCCCCGGCTGCAAGGGGGTTCTCTTTCTAGTCTCACGAACATGAATGATTCCTGTGCCAGCACTGCGCTGGGGGCTCCTACCCAGGACTATATGAAGTCTCTGGCACATCCACCGATCTGTCCATCTGTCTGTCTGTCCGTCTATCCGACCACCTCTCCCACCCATCTGACTGCCCACTCACCATCTACTGCCCGTCCATCCATTCTCCACCTGCCCAACCCCCGTCTCTCCACTCTTCCCCCCTCCATCTCTCCACCCGCCGCGCTGCGCAGCAACTCACTCCGTGGCACACGGGCTGTTCCTAGAGCTGCACACTGAGCAGCACGGCACCACCTTGCTTTCAACAAGCTAATGTTTTGAGCTACACAGAACGATGGAAGTAACGCAAAGCAGGGCTTATCTAACAGGCGGAGTTTCTGCAAGCCTCAGGTCCAGCAGGGGACCGACCAAGCCGTCCCGGGGAGCCAGGAGAACCTCACCTAGCAAGGGAGGGGCTAGGGAGCGAAGAGGACTCGGCTGGCAGTCGGTGGGCTCCCTGGGGCCGCACAGGGCTGGCCCAGAGTGTGTGCGTGGATGAGGCATGTTCCCCAATGCCAAGATGCCCTTACACCCCCTCTCATGCCCGCCAGCAGCTCTCTGGCCACACCGCCTGGCTCGCCCCGGCCGTGCTGGGAAATGCTTCTCCAGCGTGCTCGTGGAGGGATTGCTGACAGATCTGCTGCCAGGCTCCTCTCTCTCCTGGGCTCTGTCAGCCAAGCTGAGGAGACACCTGTGGGCTCACAGCCATCTCCATCACGGCGCATGGCACTGCCTGTCTGACTCCCCCCCAGCCGGGAGCACTGCCGCAGCCCAAGGCGTGTCTCGGGGCAGTCTGAATTCCTAGCTGGGCACAGCCACATCTGCTGTGCCCCTCTGCCAAGGGGCAGGGGGCATAGTAGAGAGCAAAGGTTTGGGCGCAGGTCTCAGCAGTCTCTGGATCTCCTCAGGCAAGTCCCGCCCTCCTTTGATCCTTTTTCCTCTTCTACAAAGAGGGGCTCAGGCTGTGAAGGAGGATCAGGTGGGTTCCGTGGAGGCCGAAGCAGAGGTGCAGCCCCCGGTGCCACTAACATGCACGCACCTGTGCTCAGTGCTAATCAGGTGTGACCACCTTCATCGTGAAGGTGACCCTTCCAGTCCCCAGCAAACCGGGTGAGGGAAGGGTCTGGGGCTGGGCTACAGACAGACGGAGGACCAGGACCGGAGGAGGACCGAGAGGGACCAGATATTTTCTTTGTTTAAGAAACAAAACCTCGTCAGGCTGGGCTCCCTGGGAAGGTAGATGCATGAGATTAGGTTTATCAAGGTGGTTTTCAGATCCACTGTAATTTAAAATAAATAAGTCAATTTAATGTTTATAGAGTGAGTTATGCTTTATTAGAGATGTGGTGAGCTGAGGGAACTTGGCCAAGGCGAAATTTGAGAAATTGGCCCCGGCCGTGAGGTAATTACAGCGACGCTTTAGTGTGCAGTCCTGCCCAATGATATTTTCATTCTGTCTAATTTATTAGTTTATTAGCTTTATGGTGAATAGAGAAAGTTATCCTGCAACACGGGTCTAATTTGATCAGAGCCAAATTTTCACGTCTTCCCTAGACAGTCCTCATAAAGGGAAGAGACCCCTGCTTCAAAACGGTTTCCAAGTTTTCCAGAAAGATTCAGGGCAGAGTTCCAAGGCACTGGGTACCGGTTCTGTGCACGGAGCATAGCAGCTGAGCGAGGCTTAGCTCTACACACAGCTGCTCCGCTTGCTGGGTCTGGGGCCTTGGGCAAGTACCCTGCCTGGCCAGGACTTCTCTTTCCCACCTGTAAGGTGGGGAGGGGAGTCATAATTCCTGCCTTTGAGGCATGGGTGTTCCGACATAACAAGAACCATCCTCTGCTGTCTCCCAGGAGCCCAGCTCCACGCCTGGCTCGCAGCAGGCGTGCTGGAGATTTTACTGAATGGATGTGCGGGGGCCCAAATCCACACCAGGTTCACGGCTCATCACACCACTGACCTCACTCACACACCCTATGACCCTCCTGAGAACTTCTGTCTCTCAGCCTCAAAAACATGCTTCGGGGCAGGAACCATTGCCATCATCTCCATGGAGAAGGGAAACTGAGGCCAGAGGAAGCGGTGACTAGTCTCGGATCTCATGGCCAGGCAGAGGTGGAGCTGGGATTCTTGGGCCGGGAGCTGACCCCTGCATCTCTGGTATTCAGTGTTCTGCAGGCTCGGGCTCTGTCATTCATCACAAGGGTCAGGGACCCAAATAAGGGGAATCAGGTCTACTCCTCCCTTTGGAGCCCGGCACAGCATGGCAGCCATGTTCCCCTTCCTCTCCTGCTTCCCTCCAGCGACCTTTCTGGGACGGTGTCCTCTGTGGGCCCACACAGCACCAAGCAGAGCTCTAGGTTCCACAGATGCTCAGAGACTGTGGACACAACGTGTCATTTGAGATAGTCTTCGAGGTAGAGCTGAAATGTCCCCACAAAGTCTTGTGTTTGGCGGGTAGGCTTCAGAAAGTGAGTGGGTCATGGGGCACTGGATTCATCCATGGCCGAGGCAGCAGGCAGATGTGCTGCTGGGTGGGGCTGGTTGGAGGAGGGTTGCTGGGGCGAGGTCTGGAAGGAGTCTTCTTGTCCCGACCCTGCCCTTTTGCCTGTTTCCTAGACACCCATGGGTGGAGCAGCTTCCCCTCCCTGCGCCCCACCCCGTTTCGGCCTTCGGGCATCCATGGACTGAACCCCTGAAACCATGAGGCAGACAAACATCTGCTCTGATGTTGTGGGTTTTGGGTATTTTGTCCTAAGGACAAGAAAGTGACTGATACATAGGGAAGAGGGACTCTGCGTACATGATGAAGATGGACGATGATTCTGAGCCTCTAGGTAGGAGGAACCACAGAGGTCCTTCCTGGAGGGCGTAAGTCACAGCAGAGGTGACAATGGAACTCAGCCCGTGAGACCTGGATCCCTGCTCCAGACTCCGACCTCCAGAATGACACGACACTAAATTTGCTTTGTCCTAAAGAGCTCTGTTTGTAGGGACTCATTACCATATGCAGTGCATATGTCAGGCACCACCGATGGAGCTCCAGCTGGGCTCACACATAACCACAGTGACCCTGATTAATGTCCCACCCACGCCCCTCCCTAGCACCGGGATGCCGCTGTCCTCTGTGATCGACAGGGTCCCTCCAATCCCTCCCCAAACATTTGCTGACATCCTGGAAGGCTCTCATGCTAAGGACAGAACAGGGAGCAAAGCTGAAAGGAAGCTTGGTTTTTAGGAGGCAAGAGACAATCAGCAGGCATACAAGTGAGACACACCCCGCACCAGGAAGGGACAAGGACGCAGGGCTTGGGTGGCCGTGGGGGTGCTGTTTAGACCAGGTGGCCTGAGACGCTCCTCTGCAGAGGCGACATGTGGAAGAGTCACGGAGAGATCTGACGAGGGAGCCACTTGGGGCTCCAGAGTGGCGCAGGTAAAGGTTTTTTGCTCATGTGGGTGCGAGGACAGCTTGGCCGCATCTGCACCCGCACCTGCCCTGCAGGGACGGGGTGTCTCCAGGAAGGTCAGAGTGCAGAGGCGTGGAGGATGGTGCCTGGGCAGAGGCCTCAGGCAGCTCTGGGCAGAGGTGCCATGTTTTGTCGTAAGGACAAGGAAGTGACTGATGGGTCCTAGCTTTGCAGAAGTAGCAGAAAGACACAGTGGATTGTGCAGAAATAAGAAGCCAGCCTCACGCTGGGTCCAGACAGTACACACAGGATGTAGGCCAGGGCTCTGGCACTCGCCTGGTGGGGGTGTCAGTGGGCTCAGAGGTTTGGCAAACTGCCAGGCAGTGGGGGTTGAATTGCACTCCCACCCCGCAGAGACATGCAGAGGTCCCAGGCCCTGTCCCCATTCACGTTACTTTCTGGAAATGGTCCTCACGAATGTGACCAAGGTCAGGATAGATGCACAGTGGCCGAGTCACACAATGGAGAACTACACAGCCTTGAAGAAGAGCGAACCCACCCTCCTCGCCCTGCTGTGTGCAAAGAAACCGGACTCAGCACGTGGGACTTGACCTGTGTGGGCACAAGGACAGAAGAGCGGGGCTGTGCTGATGTACGTGGGGCGGCACGTCCCCTGCGTGGGAGGGAGCCTCTGGGAGGCTGGGGTGTTGGCGTCTTGTCCTGACGACTGCAGGGCGTGTGCGCCAGGTCCCCGAGCTGTGTTCAGCACTCTGCCGTGCATGTCAGGCACAGCCGGGAAGCCACGGGGAAGCCACGCAGGCCCTGCAGGGGGCGCTGTGCTGCCCCTGGGAGGCTGGGGGAGGGGAGGCTTTGCCGGGCAGAGACTGAGCCGCCTGGGGCCTTGGCAGGACCGCCTGGGGCCTTGGCAGGACCGGAGGCATTAAGTGGCCTCTAAAGAGGGCTGCGGAGGGTCCAGGGCCGGATCTGCTGCTGGATCAGGGCCTCACGTCCCCCCCTCCGCCGCTGTCCTGGTCTTGGGGAGCCGGGAGAGTGAGTGTGGAGACGCCCTCCCCACCCGGCCAGCCTCCCTGCCAGCCGTGTGCTCACTGGCTGCGTCCCTCTCAATCACCCTCCTGCTGTCGGCCTGTGCGAGGCCTCAGCCCAGTGGGAGGCCAGGGGAGACCAGCCGCCTCAGCAGGGGGACGGAACTCCCCGTCTCGAGGAGGGATCCAGGGGCTCCGAGGGACCGAGCAGTCAGCCTGGGGTCCCAGAGTTCAGAAGGGGCTGCTGGTGACCGGGAAACCGCTTGTGCTGCAGGGGCCTCCTCAGACATCTGGGCTCTGTTCCTCCCTCTTTACCACACCAGTGCTTGACTGCTCTCCTTGTCTGAATCTCCAGTGAAAAGGGAAGCTCGGGACAGGGCAACAGGACGCAAATGTGGACCTGTGTGTTGGCGAAGGAGGCAGCAGGGACAGCTGCCCTCGAAACACGGGGAGCCGGCCAGGGGTGAGGCTGCAGGCCTGGGCCACCTGCGCCCTCATTGCCACAGGCCCAAGGCTGCCAATCCCTAGTGACCTTGGGGCACAGGCTGCACTTCAGAGGGCAGAGGAGGAAGAACCAGGAAAAGGTGCTCCGAGAAGCAGCCGAGCCGGGTCTTCCACTGGTCCATCATTCCCTCTGCCCTCTGCAGAGCTGGGCGGGTGCGGGGTGGGGCGCTGGCAGGGGCCCTCCCTCCCGGAGCCCCAGTCTGTGGGAGAGAGGAGGCTCAAGGCACTGTCCCCACCGGGCCACATGGGAGGCCACCTTCCACCCAGAGACTGCACAGTTACTGCAATGACATCTCTGGTCAACCAGCCATCCTCTCGCAGAATACAGATGTGAGGCAGGAAGCAAAGCTCTGCAAGTGTCAGGACTCCACCGCATCTCACACCTCGAGAAGATGAGCCCCCACCCCGCCCCGGGACCAGAACCCGATCCCTCTTATACCGATGAAACGCCTGGAGGTCTGGGTCCTGCCCCGTGTCACCAACGAGGGCTGCTGGCACAGCTGGACCCCAGCTGCCCACCTGCCCTGCTCCCCAGTGCTGCCGCGGGCCCCGAGGGCTTGTGCGCTGGCCCTGCCCGCTCACCAGCTGGGGTGCTGAATCTCGGCGTGGCCGTTCGGCTGCGGTGTGACCTTGGCGAGTCACTCCTCCTCTCTGAACTCACCTTCGCGCTCACGCTAGGCGTGTCCATAGGACCCTCTCCAGCGGCATGAGAATGGGTGAGTCACCGGGAAGAAAGCGCTCAGAGCAGGGCAATGTCAGTTATTCTCAGGGCTGGGAACTTGGGGCTCCGCTCTATCACCACTCTCGAGGGGAAGCAAAGGTCCAGGGAAGTTAAATTAAAGTGCTCGGAAGCCCTGGGCAGGGTGGGCGGAGGGGAGAGTTATGGCCGGACTTAGTCCCATGGTCCCCACAAAATACTCCACAAGCGCAGGAACATTAACCTGGCAGAGAAAAAAACCCGACGCAAGCAAACAAATGTCCTGCCAAGGCAGGAAATATGTAATCAATTACCCAGGCCTCCCACACCTCTCCAAATAACTTTCAGAAGCTTGGCTTGGGTAGCCAGGAAAGGTGCAGCAAGGGCAGAGCAAGAATGCAAACACAGGAGCTGAATGTAAACAGACGGAGCCAATCAGAACTCAAGCGCAAATACACGGAGCCAATCAGAACTCAAAGGCAAAAACCTACCATGAATACACAGAGCCAATCAAAACCCGAACAAACCCTGAAGCCACTGCATCGGCCCAGGAAGGCAAGTAGTCAGTTACCTGGGAATTTATCTCTTGCTTCCTCTGTTGTGGAGATGAGCTCCAGCTAAAAGGGCAGCCTGCGCCCAGCACCCTCCCTTATGTGCGCAGGACAAAAAGAAACTGAGGCCCAGGAAAGCCCTGGGATTGGCTCAGTGCTGCTCAGGCCTCCTTGGCTTCAGGCCCAACCCCATCTAAGGACCGGGACCTCTGACCCGGAACTTATCAGCCACCCAAGAACTAGGTATGGCCTCAGCCCAGAGCTGCCTGGTACCACCTGGAGGTCACAGCCAGCGGGAGGAAGACCCTGCCTCGAGGGGCGTCTGCATTTGAAAGGCCAAAAGGAAAACAGTGGGATTAGGGGGCTGAGCCTGTGGGTGGTGGGGACCCAAGAGAGGTGAGGGCTCAGAGTCTCCCCCAGACCTGGGTGCGGAAGAGTATGTGGTGGGGCGAGGGTGGGGGAGCAGGAGTGACCGTCCTGAGGTGACGGAGCTGGAGACAGGGCCAGGGCGGCCTGAAGCCCGAGCGGGGAGGGGTTGGGAGGAAGGCTGCCGGCTGGGCTGCCCAAGAGTGGGACAGGGAAGTGGGATTTGTTCCAAGCACCCGATTTCACTTCTGAAGATTCACCCTGGGTACTTGACGGTGGTGGATGAACCTGGGCAGCAAGGGACGGTGATGCCCAGAGGGGACTGGACCCATTTGTTATAAACTAAACAAAACGATAACTCCTGGTCAAACACTGCAGGGCCTGACCCTGGGCTTCGAACACTACTGGGCTGAGCAACCTGGACTAGGTCCTTCAACCTCTCTGGCTGTCTCTTTCCTTTTTGCAAAATAAGAAGGGCTACCCGTGCCCAGCAGCCCTGTGTCTCGCTGTTTGATTGTCTTAGCTGAAGTCTGGTGTTTGCAAACAGAAGTGACAGTTCTTATTTGGGTGGAAGACCAGCAGCTTGTCCACCTTCTCTCTTGGATCTCTGTCAGTGGAGGGTCTCAAGTGACTTCTCTACCTGCAGCAACTTGAGGATCCGGCTGGGAGCTCATCTCTGCATCCATCCAACCATTCATCTGCCCATCTGTCGGTCCGTCTATCCATCCATCCACCAACCCATCCATGCATGACCCACCCACCCACCCATCCATCCACCCATTAACTCGTGCGCCCATTATTGAGGCTTAGGTTGTCTTCGGCAGTGGCCTTTGGCACACCTCTTAAACTCCTGCCCTGTCCTAGCCGTCTCCCCTGCACCCTCAGCTTCCCTAGCACCTCTGCTCTGTGGCCGTCAGGCCCACCTGACCCTCACCCCTGAAACACAGTTACCTTCCACAGTGGAGCTTCTCCCAGGATGGGAGAGTTTTACTAGACCACAATCATATATCAAGGAGGAAGTCTGAATTACCTGGAGCAAATTCTAATGTGAGGAAATACCTCGGTGACAAATACTGTGTTCTGAACTGTTTACTAAATTAGATCTTTCCTGGGCATTTTCAGCCTTCAATTTTTTTAATACCAGCAATAAAATAGTTACATAATTAGTAATAAATCTGACAGCATGGTGACTTTTTTTCTGCCTAGAACTTAAAGGGCACAGGGTGTCCGTGTGTGTGTGTGTGTGTGTATGCATGTGTGTGTGTGTGATTTCCAACAGCTCCGGGTTTCTGGACTGCAGAGGTATAAATTACTTGCCATATCAGCAATTCCATCCCACAGGGAACCTGCCCAGAGCCAGTGTGAGGACAGCTCTCCTGTAGGAGCCGAAGCTGAGTTCTGACTGAGCTGACGTGCAGTGCGCCTTGGGGAGCCACCTACAGTCTTTGTTCCCCTGGACAATGAATGGGTTGGCTTGGGAGGTGCTGAAGGCTGCTGGCCAGTCTAGAAGTCTGGAAGGGACAGAGGCTTTGGTGTCATCTATGTCAGAAACTCTCACCCTCCCCTGGTCCTTGTTTCAGTGACTCACAGACTGTCTGTGCTCAGCTTCCAAAACACGTGTCTACCAGATGCACGGAGAACTCTCGGGCTCTGCCCTAGCCACGGCCCTCCACGTCACGTCAGCGGAAAGTTGGACTGATTCTAAGTCAAACCTGCCAGCCCATTAACTGAACAAGCCTTAACTGAGGCTCTGATTGGAGCACTGAGGACCCGGTGTTGGGGAGTCCCTATTATTAAGGGACAAGACCCTTCCAATGTGATAGGGGCATAGGTGAGACCCCTGTCCCCTTTGCAGTACTCCAAGGCATCACCAGAGGGCAGCAGCAAGCTTTGCAAATGTCCCTGGGGGGGGGGTCAGCTAGGCCCTTGCCAAGGGGGCGTGTCCTGGGAGATCAAGGGGCCTCACTGATCTGGGGTCAGATAGAGAGGGGTAGGGAGGAGGGGACTCAGGAGAGCATATCTTGGTTGCTTGCTCAACTGCTCCAAGAGCCCGAGAATCACCCACGGAGAAGCACTCAGGCCCTCAGGCCCCGGTGCAGGGGCCTGGCGTGAGGCCCTGGCGTGAGGCCCTGGCGTGAGCACACCTAGGCTGCAGGGAGCTCAGAGCTAAGAGATGCAAGGATGCTTCTGGCACATCGCATTGCACACACGTGCACCCTTGTGCACACACACGGAAGGAGGAAGAGGGGGAAGGTGAGGCGGGGAGGGCGCAGGGCAGGTGGTCATGCGCGCCTGGGACGGGCAGTGGGCGGGGCCTCCCACATCCTGGCCATGTATGTCAAGCTGAACCACTTGCTCTCCGCCAGTCGGTGGAATTGATGGCCAGCTGGAGAGGGCAGTGAATGGGACACTGGCTTCCGGATCCCTTTCCTGGAGCCAGGACTGGCAACTCTAGGTCTCCTTGGCCTGGCATTCAGAGGCCCTGTGTGCACATGTGAAAACACGTCCACAGATAAGGACACACCAGTGTCCCTCACTCAGTCACTGCAGTCCCCAGGCCTGGCACCGGTCCTGGGGTGCGGTGGTGCTTGTCTATGAGCCTGTCCACAGTGGCCCAGAGAAGGCACACAGCCTGGTGCCTGCGAATACTACTGCTCAGGTTTCACCTAAGCTTTGTCCTTTGAAAGCCGTGTGGCCTTGGACAGGTGACTGCACTTCTGCCTTCTGTGTCCTCGTCTGCACAGCAGGATTCGATACACGTAAGATTTGTGCCCTGGAGATGCTGAGCCCTGTGATGGAGGGCAAAAAGTAGGCCAGTGGGGAGTCATTCTGCGTTTGGATACAACTGTGACCCACTCGACGCAGCTGGGCTCAGGTCAGGGCTCCCTGGGGTCCTTCGCCGACCACTGAGGATGGAGAGATGGAGGAGTGAGAGTCCCTGGATGGACAAGGTACAGCCAGGAAGGGCTCTTCCTTACCTGGAGCTCCGGGAAGGAGGCCCCAGTGGCCCAGGGTGACCTCCAGCTGGAAAGCAGCTCCAAGCTTCATCGTAGCGGAAAGGGCTGTGGCCAGGGGCTGCTGGAGGAGCAACATCCTCCGCTCTCCGCCCCTCAGGCTGAACAGGAGGCCTGGGCCCAGGGAACTGCTGCTGCTGGATGGTGGCCTTGGCATGGAATGGCCCAGGTCCAATGGGAATCGCTGATGCCCATGAGGTCATCTGGGCTCAGGGGACGGATTCCAGGTGCCGATGACCCATCTATTTCATCATCGTCAAGCTTACCAGGTCTCGCTGCAGGACCTCAAAACCGCCGTCTGCTCCCAACAGCTGTGACTCTGTTGGGTCCCTTGGCCCTGGTCTGCACAAGGGTAGGAGGAAGATGTGTAGGGCTGGGCTTGAAAGTCTCCCTGCCAACGCCTTTACCTAGAAGACTGTTTGAGAAAGATTCCTCACTGCCGAGCCCTGTTCCAGGCATGAGTCAAACTCTGCCTTGATGGGGCCCATGAACTGACAACTTCCAAGTGGAGCCCAAGGCAAGTGGCCAGTGGACCAGTCTACGTGGTAGACACCACGTGTAGCTAGGTGCTTAGGCGGTGTGTAGCTCCCCTAGTGGCCGGGGGGTGAACTGCAACTTCTTCTAAGAATCCCTAGTTTGGGGGTGTAAGGGAGAGGATTTCAATTTTGATGTAACTAAACTGCGGTTCTTGCTCTTTCAGATTTCCAGGCATAGATGATTTCTGGGTGAGAGAGACAGGAGCAGAGACACAGTGTGCCAGAAATCAGACAAAACTGCGTGCAGGTCCCTGGGACGAGGCCTGTGTATGTGCTGTCACCCGGTGGCTCATGCCTCCTTGCACAGAGAAGGTATTCACATGTGTGCTGAATGCCCACATGAATGAATGAATGAATAAATGAACGAACGAATGAACGAATGACCATTCACGGCACACCGCACCCGTTATGTATATTCTGGAGGCAAAGGCTGTGTGGCTTACAATTGTGCCAGGGAGAGGAGAAGGCTGCAGATTCGCTACTCCAGTGGCACGGGTCAGATGGTGCCCCGCTTTGTACCAACAGTAAAGAAAGCATTTGGGTCTCGCATTAGCACAGGAGATTCCAGAAGGAGGAACTTCTCAAAAGCAAACCAATCCCTCTGCTCTCCGCACTAAGCTCTTAATGCGTTCATTTAAGGAGGAACTCCATTGTGCAAGAGAACAAGGTCCAGAGGCGTCTGCACACAGCCATTGTCGGCCCCTCCGAGCGGCCTTGTCCCTCCCGGGCACTTTCCTCCTCTATGCCTGCGCGCACGGCGCATCTCCCACCGGAGCACCTGCCCCCAGCCTTCTTTGTCTAACGCCCGCTTCTGAGGCTATGGCCACTTCAAATGCCACCTACGTCGTGATTTCCCCAGTCCCTGATTCATGGGGCACCGCGACTGAATCTTTCCTGGGACGGCAATCATTTTATCACTTGGATTGTTAGCTATCTATTTATCCCCATGCTTTATCTCCCTCCTCTCCCTTCCACAAATATTTATTGTTCCTCTCTAAATGCCAAGTAGGTGTGGGGGAGTGAGAGGGAGCGGGCCTTGAGCCTCGGAGGGACTTGCTGGCTGCGAGGGGAGGGGAAGGGCCCTTGGCGTCCCTAGCCGACAGTAGGTATGCCGCCACCCAAGTCCGTGGAAGGAGTAGGGGGCGTGGCTCCCCGTCTCAGCCTGGCTCCTCCCACTTCCCCTTCCTCACTTCTGCACCAGGCCCTGCTCCGCCGCCGTCTGCTCCTGCCTCTGAGGGTTGGCGCACACGCCCTGTGGGACTTGGAAAGCAGAACCCAGGCTTCCCAGTGCGCTTCCTGGCACTCCAACCTCCCTTCCCAGCGCTCAGGGCTTTCCCCAGAGCGTCCACAGCCAGTGACAGCCTTCGGTGGCCTCCAGGGTTCTGGAGAAGCCCAGCCTGCTGCCTGGCTCCCGGCGCTCTGGCTGCGTCGTCCCTGGCAGCCCCCAGCTCCCAGCACACTTCTTGCCTCAGGACCTTTGCTCGTGCTGTGCCTTTCACTCGGGCAGCCTGGCCACCTCAGCCCACCTGAGTGGCTCTTTGACACTGTGACCTCCACCATGATGCCAGGGCCTCCCTGTTCCATTAACTTCCCAAAGGTGGCTCCAAGAATGACACTGTTCACCGTTTTATTCACATCATCCCTGACGTACAGGAGTTGTGTGACTGTTGGGGAGGGACGGGGTGTGAAGTCCGCTCCTCAGTGCGCTGGCTCGTGCGCAGCAGGGACCCCACTGCAGTGTCCACCCCCCCCCCCACAGCAGGTGCTGTGAGGGCATCAGGCCCGCTGGCCCCTGTCCTCCAGCCCAGGATGGCCGGGACATTGTCCTGCAGCAGGGCTGGCTTAGGGGGAACGTGGCATGCAGGCTGATCCCCAGGGGGGCGCTTGTGGGCAAGGAGTGCGAGGGCGGCTCCAACAGAGGGTGTGATTATGATGTAGTCAGAGAAACCGTTTGAGCTGAGTGGACCGAGTGGGACGAGGTCTGTGAAGTGCTAGGACACAGGAGCCCCTGGCGTGTGCAGGGAGTGGTGGAGGGTCTCCATGCCTGCATCCGGGACAGGCATTGTGATGGTTAACACCTAGCTGCCCCTGAGGGCTCCGTCTCTGCTTCCTGTCTACCCTGCCGTGAGCAGCTCCTTCCACCAGGCCCCTCTGCCCTGCTGTCCTGCCTGGGACTATGGACTGAAGCGGGAGCAGAAGTCAACCTCGCCTCCCTTGAGTTGTGGGAGCCAGGTATGAGGCCCCAGTGATGAGGAAAGTAACTGAGCAGCCACATTCTGCAGGGGACAAGGTCCAGCGCCCAGTGCCCCAAATACAGCATTCTGATGCACAGAATATTTTAAGCAGAAGAAATTTGACTAATGGCAGCTTCTGGCAGGACTCCGACCTTCCTCTGCAGCAGCCACAGAGCAGGTCACGGGGGACGTGCCCCTGCACCCAGGGGACCGGAGTGACCTCATCTCTGAAGACAGGACACAGGCAAGTTCTCGAGGCCAGCCCTCAGAGTGCCCCTCCTCACCTTCCCCCCTCAGGGCAGGTCCCTCGGTCCTGTCACCTTCCCCAGGACTGTCCACTCCCTCCTGGCCCCGTGTCACATGCTCAGGTGTGACTGTGTGTCCTGCAAAGGCTCCTGCATCACCTAGAACATTTATAAACAACACACTTGCGCACTTTCCTCTTACTAATCCTTTGCTCCAGGGCCCCAACCCAGAAGCCAGAAGAATAGCAGGAAAAGGTTTTCTCCTGGGGTGAGAAAGCAGGGGTTTTGCCCAGCCAGGCAGAGGCGACCTCTGTGTCAGACCCTCCATTGCCTCAGATGTGCAGAAGCCAGACTGTTGTCTGTCCTAGCCACACCCCACACTAGGGGACCCCGAATTATCCTAGTGACTCAGAGACTCAGGGGTCAGCAGAGGGCATCAGATCAGTCTCACTGCAGGGAGCCTTGCCAGGGTGCTCAGCTGGCGCTGGCCCTCGCTCAATGGTCAGGGCTGCCCCTGGGGACCTGGACTCATGGGGGGGGTCAGAGGCACTGGCACTGCCCACAGAGTGAGGCTGAAGAGGGTATGGGAGGAAGGGCAACATCGCTACATCATGCCTTGCTACTGGGACAACACCTTCCTGTCCGTTACATCTCAGCCCAAGCACCACCTTCCCAGAGGCCCTGCCTGGCCACCATCTCTCTAAGTGGCACCCAGTGTTTTGCCCACCCAAAGCCCAGTCTTTGCGGGCTCTGCACTGGCCTTGTTGCCACGCAGGTCACTGAAATGCCACCTTGTCATTTTCCCGGCTGATCTCCTAACCTCTGGGGTGCAACATGGGACCCTTCTGTCTGTGCCATCTCCCGGGCACCTGGCACCAGGCCAGTCCTGGTGGGAGCGCAGTGGAGAATCCCTCAGAGAAGACCTGGTCCCTGCGGGTCAAACTGGGTCCGTTTGGGTCCTGGGGCTCAGAACTCAGGCACACTGGTGTAGACGGGTTCACAGGGACAGTGACAGCCCAAGGCTGCCAGCGGAGTCAGAGGCTGGTGACCCACTAACTTCCCGCTGCAGGCGGGAATGCCCAGGGAGCCCTGGGCTGCTCGAGGCCTTGCTGCTTCACTCCAAGGATTCTTGGGTCCGTATCTCAGCCTCACCCTCTCCATGTCTCCAGCTGCAAAGGAAGCACCTCAGACAGCTGCGGAGCCAGAACTCTCACTAGATGCAGTAATTTGTAAATATCTTCATTTATATGTGAGTGCAAGGGCCCCTCTGCCAGCCTGATGGGAGAATGAGGTCCCACTAGATTTCAGAGGTCAGCTCCTTCTCTGCTGTTCTATCCGCCCGGGGTGTCACGGGTGTGAACGAGGCTCAGGGAGAAGTAGGGAGACCCTGCCACAAGTCAGACTGAGCTATGGGTAAGTCTTGGGTGAGTCTCTTAACCTCTCTGGGCCTCCGTTTCCTCAACTGTAATACAAAGAAGTCAGTACAGTGTCGTGGTAGAGAGAGGTGGCTTCAGGTCTGACCTGGACGGTGTCTTTCCAGGCAGGACCCTCGGCTGGGTCCCTTTACCTCACTGAACTCTGATCCCTTCTTTAAAGAGCAAAAACCAAAATATCCTCCAGGCCACAGAAAACCACAAGGGCTGCCTGGACTAAGGGGTTGCCTGTGAGGTTCGAAGGAGATGCCAAGTACGGGGGCTTTACGCGATTCGTAAAAAGATGAGTTTTGGATTCATGGTGGAAAGGAGGTTTATGTGGGGCAGTAACGTGAACAGGCCCCGCTCAGGGGCTCCAGGCTCTGCAATACGCAAGTTCATCACCTAGTCCTGCAGACCGAATGGACACGGCCCCGATGTCCGCGATGCCAGGGGTGGAAGCGCCAGCACTCAAGTGGGGCTGCTGCATGCATAGGTTCCTGGGCGGTTGAGGAAGTCTCCCCCCAGGGAGCCTCCCCACGCGGGAGGAAGCGCCCAAGGCGGACAGAGGCTGAGCTGGGATTTGAACACGGGCTCCCAGCACCCAGTCATGCCTAGGATGAGCCAGGAGCGGGAGCCAGCAGGGTGCAGGGAAGCTCTGGTGTCTCTGGGCTGTTCCCCCACTTAGGCACCGGAAGCCAAGGAGCCACCACGGAGGATACGCCTGGGCAGGGGCGGTACAAGGGCAGGACGGGACACGGGACACGTCCGCTGGGCCCCCTGCAGAGGCCACGGTTACCAAACAGAGCTGGGGCTCCGGAACACGGAGAGATCAGGGAGCTCACTTGCTACAAAATTATATCTGGTTCCCAGAACAGATATTTTCTTCTCCAAAATGAGTTTTTATGTCTTTTCCCATCTTGATTATAACCGGCTCGTCTTTGATGTGCTTTAGTATTTTAAGGTATCCCAGCTGCTTTTGGAAAGCAGGTACTGGAGAGATTCCAGCTGGGTGGATGAGCGCATCTTTGCGGCCATTTACCCTCTCTGCAGCCCCCGAGGAGAGGAAGCACCCGCGAGGTCAGGCCGGGGCCACGGCGCCTTCCGGGGGCCTAGGCAGGATCTAGCCTTCTGCTCAGGCTCTGGGACTGCGAGTACCCTTGGCAATCTCCCAGTCCCACACACTCATTTTGCCATGCAGGGCTGCGCAGTGTCTCCAGGGCCATTCACGCATGTTGCACACTTCTCTGTACATCTACCAAGTGCTGGCTGCCAGGCTGAGAGCCGGGGCTGCTGGTGAGGGAGGCACTGGTCCTCCTGAAGCCCGTGGCCCCATGTCAGGGATGGGGCCCCAATCTTTTTGGGGGTTCAGAGTCTAAATAGCACAGCTCCTGGGGTACCCCACAAAACCACTGGATGTCGCATGCCACGTGGGCTGACCAGGGACACAGCAGGTGCCCAGCGCAGCTGGTTCCTTCAGCCCTGGAACAGGCTGCTACTTTGCAGCCAGGCAGTAGGCCAAACACTCGGCATGTAGTATGAAAAAGCCCACATGTTTACATGTGTGTATGTGCATGCATGTGTGCAAAAATGCTGCACATTGGGCCGGGGATTTAGCTCAGTTGTTCCGGTATCTGCCTGGCAAATGCAAGGTCCCGAGTTCTATCCATAGTAACCACATACCACACTGCCAGGCATGGTGGCTCATGCCTGCATCCCAGCACTCAGGAGGCAGAGGCAGGAGGATTGCCCTCTGTTTGAAGTTTGCCTGGGCTATGTGGTGAGCTCAGGGTCAGCCTGAACTACAAAGCGAGACCCTGTTTCAAAAAAACTAAAAAAAAAAAAAAAAAAAAACCCTAAAAAAAAGAGATTAAAAACACTGCACATTTAGCACAGGGGTGCAGCAACTCTATCTGTGCACTGAGAGAACCCCCCCCACCCCCAGAAGGGATGAGCACTGGGGAGCCACAGCCACCCAGAGCGGGGACTTCAGTTTTGTTGGGGTTGAGGCTGTCCAAGGCGGTAACTCACAGGAGGACCTGCATGTGTGGGTTCGGAAGGCTGATGAGGAGTTCACAGGTGACCAAAGGGACGAAAGTCCTCCAGGAAGGTGGACCCTGTGTGGAATGGGTCACAGGAAGGACGCAGGGCTGCAGCCTTTGGGGAGTGTGTGGCGTGCAGGTACCGACAGACCTAGAAGATGGCAGCTTGACACTCGACCTGACTGGCTTAATCCTGCAGCCGCCTCTGTCCAGGGAGCGCAGTTGGGTGGAACATGTCCCTTCCCACGCCTGGTCCTGTGTTGCTCAGAGCCCTCGGGGAACAGTAAAGAGTGTGGCTGGGGTTTCACTCAGCTATGTGAGGTGACACACACTGCTCACCCCCTCTGCGCTCCGTGTCCATCCTGGAAATGGGGCTGGGGAGCATCACAGGGCTGTTGGGGGAGTCTGAGGAGGAGCTGCAGCCTGCCTGCTGGAGATGTGCCCTCGGCTGCGTGCCCACCCGCCCGCCGCTGGGCTCACCTCACGGTGGACTGGTACACCAGGTCTTCCCGCCGGCGGTAGTTCTCCATGTGCGAGTAGTTTGTGGAGAACATGGCGTCGAATGTGAAGATCTTCTGCTTGATGGTGCCGCCATCCGTCACCTGCCAAGAGCACGGGCATCGCAGGTGAGCTCAGCTGTCCCACTGCCCCATTCCCAGTCACCGCCCATCCCTGGGCTCCCGACACCCCCATCACCATCTCTAATGTCCTCCCACAAAGGGGCATGATGCCCTGCGTGAAGTCAGCAGAGGGACTTGGGAGGGAGGGCACCAGGAGCAGCCTGGAGCAGCTGCTCCGAACCAGTGACACTGGGCAGCTGGACAGCCCTGGGCAGGGTCACAGCCAGAGGGTGGGGTTTGCGGTGTGAGTCACAGGGTCACAGCCAGAGGGTGGGGTTTGCGGTGCGGGTCACAGGGTCACAGCCAGAGGCCAGAACCTCAGCCCCAAAGGGGAGGAAGTCAGGCAGGATGGGAAGGAGGTGGGCACCAAGATCAGCCAGACAGACAAACAAGCGCATTTGTTAGAACGGCTGACAGATTCTTAGAGGGAGGCTCCGAAAGGCGCGGAGCCAGGCAGGATCACCCCTGCTCTGGAGGTGGGGTGACGCTGAGGGCTTCCTGGAAGAAGCGAGCCCTGACGAAAGGTGGGGTGCCCTGACGAAAGGTGGGGCGCCCTCCAAGCAGAGAGCAGCAGGAGCAGAGGCCCCGAGCCAGGGCAGAGCAGGGAGCATCCTTGGCAGTTACTGTCGGGTGCCCGAGGCAGAAGGGACAGGCCCGAGAGGGTGGGTCACAAGGGCCACAGAGAGGACCACAGCCTTCCCCGCGGGCCTCGGGGGGTGGAGGGTTGGGAGCAGACTGTGTTTACAAACTCCCTCCTTCTCTGGGGACGGCTGTCTGAGGGTGGCGAGGCCAGAGGGAGGCACTCCATCGGCAAGGGAGAGGGGGTCAGCGCGAGGCGAGGCGAGGCGTGGCGTGGCTGCCCTCAGGACGGCAGGAGGGTGGCCGGAGAAGGCAGGGACTCGGGTGGGAATGAAGCTGCAGCTGGAAGACGTGGGTGGGGGCGGGGGGTGCCCAAGCGTCCAGCTGTTCACAGCTAGTGCCAAGCCAGACCCACGCTTCTGGGGTTCCAGCTGCCCCCCGCGCGCCTCCTGCTAATGAAAGTGTTACTCCACAAAGCAGCAAGGTATGTGCTGTCACTGTTTCAATTATTTATCTGTTTACTCGGCTGAGGCTTTCCGCTTGTCTCAGCAACTCTATTATAGACCCGGAGCTTGCCGCCTCTCGCCACTCAGCTGGGCTCCGCGCTAACAGCCGAGATGGGGAGGCCTCATGCCTGGGCCCGAGAAGTGGAATTAACTCCCTGTGGCTGGGAGGTGGAGGCAGAGGGGCGGGGGCTGGGAGGCCGGCAGCAGGGACCCAGTCTCTCCCCGGGCCTAAACTGGGGGATGCCCAGAGCTGCCTGGGCACCCAAGACCTGTCCCCTGGCTGGAAGGGCACATCAGCCCCAGAAGACTTGGACCACGTATGCCTGCATGGCTCTGGGAATACAGGTTTGGGGTAGTCCTGTCAACATTTACTGGACACCAGCAATGTGCCAGGCACAGGCCACATCTGTGCTGGTGCCCGTCCTTGAGCAGCAGAGAAGAGACCCCCTCATCTGGGGAGGTCAGAAGGGTGACCGAGGTGTATCAGACCCCAGGACCCTGGCATCCATGGAAGGGTCCTCCCTGTGGATTTTCCTTTACCCTCCAGGGCCCACCTCCTGCCCTCTGCCCACACCGCCCAGACTCTCCTTCTGGCTTGGGCTCCAAGGGGTGGGAGGCAGGGAGCCCACGCCGCTCCTCCCTGGCCTATCTGCAGCCAGGCCTGGCTTCCGTGGGAGCACAGGGGTTTGGGGGAGCCGGCGGGAGGAGAGGGGAGCAGGGAAACTGACACCCTGTGTCTCTGGATTCCACACGGCCCTCACCCCGGCCAGCCTGCACACCCCGGGCTGTGTCTGTGTCTGGTGAGACCCACAGAGGGTGCGGCTGACCCTGTCCAGCCTGGCACAGGGTCCTGGTGAGGGAGGGGCCAGAGCGGCCAACCCATCTCTCCACTTCCAGCCTGGGGCTCCTGCGCCAGCCCTGCTCCATCCTCTGCCTCCTTCCTGCTCTCTCTGCATTTCTTTGCTTGTTTATTTTTTGTACTGGAAATTAAGCCGTCTTCACACTGACCGGTCTCCTCAGCCCATAATAGTTTTTATTTGTAGTCCTCCTGCCTCGGCTTCCCAGAGTGATAGTTTTGTCCCCCTTTCCTACCAGAGGACATTGGAGAATCTATGAAGACATTCTTGGTTATCACGGCTGGAAGGGGGGTCCTGGCATCTGCCCAGCGAGGACATCGGCCATCTTAGGACACAGACAACAGCTTCCCACAGAACTGCCTGGCCCTGAGGTCAACAGCCACGCGTAGGAAGCCCGGTGTAGCCCCATTGCACCAGTGGTTCCTGGGAAAGGAGCGGACTAGAAGACAATGTTCCCATTTGGCAGATGAAGAAAGTGAGGTCTGGAGGGCTGAGTGCTGGGCCTGGGTCCAGCGAGGGCTCTGGTTCCTGGGGCAGCGCTCCAGGCAATCCTGCCCAGCGAGGAGGACACCAGTGCCCCCGCCTGCCCCTCGCCCGGAGAGGAGGAGGAGCCAGGCTGTGGCCCGCGGCAGCGTTTCAGGCCGCGCCTCCCCGCAGGTGCGGTAGTTTTATCTCCTCCTAAAGTGCGGCAGCCCTTATCGCCCCAATCTCAAATTTCACTCCATTTTTTTTATTACACAAAGGAGAAAAAAATCTGTCAGTAAAACTGTCTCCTCAAATTTATTCGCCGGGACTGAGGGTTTTATGACGAGGGAAATACACCCGCACCCACACATGGCAGGCACACCCGCACACCCCGGGTACAGCACGGAAGAATTATTCGCGTCGTAAATCGCTGTTTCAGGCCGAGGGACAGGGGAGTTTCAAGGACGAGGCTAGTTTCCGTGGTATTATTTACATCTTTTTCTCGGGGCTGTGTCTGGGGTCCCGCTGTCAGCCTGGGGAGTGAGAAACTGCTGTGCGGAGCTGCCTGGGACGCTGGGGACAGCTGAGCTCCAGCCAGGGTGGCGGACAGGCGCCTCCGGGGCGCCCGCCGCTGCCTGCGCATGCGCCGCAGGAAAGGCGAGCCCCCATCCTTTCAGGCCCAAGGGAGACTGCACTTTTGAGGGGAGATTACTAAGGATTAAACCCGGGGCCTTCACGCCGAATTCTACCCGGAGTCCTTTGTAAATTTTTATTTTGAGACAGGGTCTGGCTAAGTTGCCCAGGCTGGACTCTAACTAGCAATCCTCTTGCCTCAGCCTCCCAGAGGGCTGGGATTGCAGAAAGGCACCACCGCGCCCAGCCATTTGCAGGGAGGCTGTGCTGTAGCTCCTGGTGGGAAGGAGGTCTGAGGACAGAGGCCAGGCGGGGACAGGGGTCACAGGATGTGGGAAGAGGGTGCAGTGGGCACCAGGCTGAGCATGGGCTGGAGGACAGCGCCTCTTTAATTCTGGAAACTTTTCTCCAGGCATGAGCTATGTGGCCGCAGTTCTAGGGCTCCACAGAGAGGAGGAAATGATTAGAGTGGTGGTCGAAGCCCAGCATGCCCAACTCTGGGCCGGGTGGGGAGGTGCCAAGTTCACAGTCAGGGAAGGACAACAGACAGGATGACTGGCAGAAAGAGGCATTTGCCAGGTGTCACAGGATGTCCCGGAGGAGCCAGGACTCCTTTGGAGGAGGTCTCCCCTGAGCAGTACGGAGGGCGGGTCCAGAGCCCCAAGGTGCTCCTTGGGTGCCAGGGCGGACGGGACCAGGCAGACACATGGCAGCGAACCTGGCAGAGAAGCTGCTGAGCCCCCACCCCCCGGCCGGGCTGGATGGGTGAACTTTCTCACCCGCAGAAGGAGAGGTACTTCAGAGATGGATGATTTCGTTCACTCCTCGAACAGATTTTTATCAAAGAAGTCGATACGCCCTTGTCTGCAACCGCTCCCCAGCCAGGAGCTCCGTGGGGGTGGCACCCGTGTCTGCCTCCCTTTCTCTGTCCCCAGAGTTCCACACAGAACCTGCACGGTGACTATCTGCCGACCGGAGGGTAAACGGCGGGATGACCGTTGGCATCCTTAGCCGTGCCAGGAGCTCTTGCTGCCCTGCAGTGCAGACAGGCCCAGGGCAGCATAGTGGACTGGGCTTCCCGGTGCCAGCAGCTGGCCCGGGCTGATGTGGCGTCAGACCCTCTCCACGCAGTGCTCTGCCAGGAGCCAGCAAGGTCAGCCCTGGCTTCACCTCTTTTCCTGAAAAGCTAAGTCCAAGAGACAGTGACCTTCCTGAGGCCCGGCACTGTGGTGCTGAGCCCTCGGCACCATCCCTAGGGAGTGAGAGACCTCTGACGAGTTCGAATCCTGGTGTGATAGGACAGCAAAGGTTTAGATCCCAGCTCTGTCACTCTTAGCTTATGGCCGTGTGACCTTGGAGAGGTCGCTGTGCCTCAGCCCCTCCAGCTGCAGAACGGGAAGCGTCGCTCTCTCCGCAGGGCCCCGGTGAGAACGCAGAACAGCAGAGTCGGGCACACAGCAGCCAAGCTGAAAACGTACCACGGCACGCGGCAGGAAAGCCACGGGAAGTGTGTGCGCTCTCCTGCGTGGCACGCAGACAGCAGGCGACCTGGGGGCCAAGCTGGCCAGGAAGTGCCTAACAGGAGAGGAGACAGAGAGGGCGGATACCCTGGTCAACGGAGCGGCCCAAGGCCCAGGCAGGAGGGTGGTGTGAGATTTCACACAGCCGCAAACAACTGAAAACTTAGGAATTGTTTAGACTTTTCCATTTAATGTTTTGAGACCACGGAAGATCACAGGAAACTGGAACTGGAGAAAGTTGAGTCCCAACTAATGGTAAACTATTATAGTAACAAACTCCGTGAGTGCTCACGACCTGCTAGGTTGCTTTGAAATTGCGAACTCGGGTAACTCCTCAAGACTGTATACAGTGCACATTAGCTATTGGTGGGGGGGCAGGGTGCACACTTAGGAAATTGCGGGTCCTCCCCAGCTGCTGGCATTTCTACCACGGATTCCCCAGCACTGCTCAGCTTTGCTGTGTAGAAGTTTCTGAGGCTCCGAACCCCACAAGTTATCTCTGCACTCTTAACCCCCCTGGGCCTCAGTTTCCCTAAATGTTCCATGGGACAGGTGGAGCACAGTGACCCCCCCCCCCCAGGGAGCTTTCTGAACCCTGGTCTGGTTCTAGACCCACCAGCGCTACCCGCTTGCAGTTTCTGCTCTTCTCCAGGCTGCCAGACCCCTCCCCAGGCTGGCTCCCCCACTGGTTCCAGCCAAGCCAGTGGGTTCTCAGAGTGACGGAAGTGTGACCAAGGGACAGTCCAGCCAGCAGCGTGGGCCCGCTGGCCAGAGGGGTGCATTTTAATTTGAAAAATAAGTCTCCAACTCCAGCAGCCTCACCAACATCCCTGGGTGCCGTTGTCTGAAAAAGGGAAGGAAGAAAAAAAGAAAAAGGGGAAAAATCCCCTCCTTCCATCCCGACCCTTCTCTTTGTGTTGCACAAAACCAATTATAGGTTGGAAATAGCTGTAATAAACTTGATATCCCACTTACGGGCCGATCCCGCCACAGCAGAGAGGGAGATGCTGTTTCTGCCGGAGCTCTCTAAATTGCCTGCCTATATTATCCC